>JAYECN010807353.1:0-43338 GCA_035222435.1 Microcambeva ribeirae
GCGTGTGCAGGGGGGTTGGACTAGATGATCTCTAGAGGTCCCTTCCAACCTTAAGCATTCTATGATTCTATGATATCACCGAGGCTCTTGAATGCTGCTATTGTGGTTATTTTTATTATTTCTCTTCCACTGACTATTTTTTTAGTCCTTTGTTGCCCAGTCGCACCTCCCCTCCACATACAGTCAGTATAATAAATGATCTAAAATATGAAAGCTGTTCAAAATTATAACTCACTAAAACCTAGATTGGCCCAGATTTTGTCTCAAGGGGGATGTTTGTGCCGTACGGGCACATTACGGTATGTAGGTGCCCACCAATGAACCTCTCTGAAGCAAATCTTACTGCAGCAGCCTGAGGGCTAGACCCAGGCTGCTTATCCTAGTAAGTCCAGATGATTTTGCACCAAAGGGCTTTGCAGAATCAACAAGAAGTCTGCACACTTCTAGTGGCATGTGGAGGACTATTAAAACCACTTAAGAGTGCATCCTTGATATACCTTATCATAAAAATAAAATAAAACCAAAATACTGAGTTCTCTTTATAGAGGTCCTTCAATCTACTTTAGAATACTATAATGACTCTGCAAAGAGGCCTATGTGGATAATCTAATAGTATTTTATATCCTGGCATCTTTTAGATCTCATTGTAGGCTCTTGTACGTATCAATGATTTAGACTGAGCAGTCTATTTATTTATTTTAAACACCTACTTTATACTCAATTTCTATAAAGATAAAACCAAGCACCAGTCAAGAATAAAGCTTTCTGGCAAGTGCTATATTGGTCCTGGTATATTATTACGAGGAGATGGTGGTGGTGGGGGGGTCTTTTCATAAGAATCCCCTCCTAAAAAGAGCTACTATACAGAAAAATAATTTAGAAACTAGAGAAAGTGTTTTTTTTTTTGTTCTTTTTTTTTTTTCTTTCAGGAAAAGCTTCAAATTAAATGAAAATCTTTGTAAACAACTGCACTTCCTAATGTTATGCCTTTGTGATTTCCCAGTGTCAGGCTGTTAATGTGACAGCAAATGACTCAAAAAAAAAAAAAAAAAAAAAAGTTTGCTGTAAAGTGACCTTGAGATTGGCTTATAAAATTCCATTTTAACAGCTGTGATTGATAGCTAAAACAATTGCTGTTTCATGGCTGCTCCCAACCAGACTAAATCATATGTCAGATGAAAAACCTTAGCTGAATCTCTTCAATTAAACATATTCATTTCTAGAATTAGATAGGTATATAGGACTATATGATTTGAACATAGAAAAGTGCAGCCAAATCAGAAATATTCACAAAATATAAAGAACTACCAATCATAATTAACTATGCTACTACCATAAGCGCTGCACTGGAATTGCATGGAGTGACTATACAGGAAAATACTGGAGAACTGCAAGGTAAATAAGAACAGTCTTCATAACTACTAACCTGGTGTACTGTATAAAATCCTGTATAAAGTCCAAATGCTTTGATGAGACACAGAAAACTCACATTGTTAGGTAACATGCACTCTTAAGTTAAATTTGCTTGTTGGATGTGTGTTTTTTTTTAATTTTATTTATTTTTTTCAGTTTGGGCAAATTTTATCCTTTTCTTTGTGGAAATGCAAACTAGGCATATTCACTAACCAAAGTGCTTTCTGATAATGCAGAAATGCATCAGTGCTATTTCTGCATTTTTTTAATGTCTTTCTTCTTCCCCTCTCTCTCATCTTCCTTATTTCCACATCCCTATCATTTTCAGCACATTTAATTTTCCAGCCTATCCATTCCATTGTCATGCACTTACCACACCGTATACATCCTTGGTTGTCTTTCTTCTCAGAAACACACCACCCTAGGTTTTTATTATCCTTGCAAATTTTATGCTTTTCATCTGATATTTCCAAACTTTTTATCTTAATGAGTAGTTTTGGCTATCTACTACCCTTGTGTGTCACAAAAATATTAAATAAATACTACATTGTACTAATTATGCTACAATAAATACTAAATAAATATACTACTAATAAATACTAAATCATAGCTGATCAACTACAATTTCACTAAAGAAAGAAACATACATACTAATTAGCATGCTGTACTTGGGAGTACATGCTTAAAAAACACTGCTTTATTGCCATTTATAGTGGCATTCAACTGGGCATCTACAGTTAATCTTATTTCCATCATGATAAATCCTACTACCAGAGATATGTAATTAGCCTTTAAATGAAAGGAGACATGAAGTAGCTTAAGCTAAATATGCAAGAAAATGGAAATGTTTTCAAAAGTTTGTATTAGTGATTGCTGAGAATTTTGAAGAAGCAGTGTGTGTATTAAATGCTAAGCCCACTGATAGAGTTCTATAGTGCTCTCTTAATTAAACATTAAATATGCGCACAATGTTAATGACTAACATGCCAGATTTTTTTTACTATTAAAAGAAAACTCCCATAATCCTAAAGGTTAGGTTTTTCAGTTGTTGCTGCTTCAAAGTCCTGCAAGTCCTGCAAGTAGTGAAACTGCTGCAGAAATTTATAAACTATGCAGGAGAAGCCATACATAAACATGTCACAACAAGATATGAGAGTGCACTTCTGCTGCAACTTATGTCTTAACTAGATGCTTGTTTACAGATGGCAACCAGTATCTTAAGCTTAGGATAAAGGAAAGTGGCAGCTGAAGTACTGATGAAAGCACTGAGGTAGTTTTTGTCAACATATGTTCAGTACAAATGCAGAAAAGTTACCTAAGCAATAGATGAGGCACGGCACTCTTCCAAACTCATAGAGCAATCTGTGTGAAAGTTTAGGCACAAATATTTTGTATGTCAAAAATTGTTAGAATATTTCTTTTTCTAATTATATTCATACAGAGTCTTCAAGCTTCCAGTGCAATTAAATGTCAGTAAAAGCTTTAGTGATGATTTAAGAGTAAGGGAACACCATTTGCTTATCCTAGATAACGTGCATTTTTCACAAGAGGGCAACCAGTAATATTCTTCACAGGATATTCCAGAAACCCATGCTCTTACAAAATCAATGCAATCTCTTATAATTTCACAGTGGGATCAAGCATAACAACTATTTATTTCATATACTTGCAATACTAAGCTTTATGATAATAAGTAGCAAGGATGCCTTTTTTTTTTTTTTTCTTAAATTGCTGAAACACTTTCTGTCAGACACAATTAAACATTGTTTTTGGATGAGTAGGTAACAGGCATTTGTCATTACAGCTATATTAACAATTCCATCCATGCAAGAAGCCTAGTAAAACCAGTAATGATATACTATGGAAGAATTGTCATATTTTGTGTGGTACTCTCAGTATTCTTTGTCAGACAGCATCACCTATTAAAGTCCATGAAGATCTCACACTAACTGCCCTTTTCCCAGAACTTTCCTTCTGTCATCCATCTACTGATTGTAGAAATGACAATAAAATTTTACTCATGTTATCCCAGAATACTTTTAAAACTATCCCACTGTTATTTTATGATTCTTAGAATGCAAAAGCATTCATTAGCACAGGTTAAAAAGACAAATAATTTGGAAGAGAAAAATCCTGTTGCAATATTCTGGATTGACTCCAAAAAATAAGAGAAACCGGAAAGAATTAAGATAGTCTTACTCAGTGAAGACAGCAAGACAGGGGATCAGAAACATTCAAAGCCATTTAGACTTTGAAATATAAACTCAGTGACGATGCCATATGAGGAAAAGGAGACTAGCACCTCCATCCAGGAGACAACAGAGGATGATTGGGTTCCAAAAACCCAGAGTGCTGCAGGCTGTGGCAAGCTACCTTCTTGGTGACCTTCTTTGAAGACCAGAAGGTGAGGACCAAGTAATGATAGAGTGATAAATACAATCCCATTGTTTAGATAATATTTTCTGGATTTAACTAGTTGCTCAAAGGTGGGGGAAATACACCACAGATAAAATAGAACTCAGTGAAGTAACTCAAGTTCAAACGACGTATGCAATACATCCGAATGTTTTGTATTTGAGCTGTAAATAACTCAACTTATAAACATAAAAATGGGACAATTACTTAAAAGCAATTAGAATTATTTAGGAATAAGATCTTTGGAATAATTAGATGTTTAGATTTTGCATAATCTTCTTCAAAGACACAAAGCCACTTCTGTGTTGGTATTCCTTTCAAAACACAAGGTGCTTCTTTCATCTGTACAAAATATGGATATGAGCAAACCAGAAAGTAATTGCAATTATCAAAAGAATAAATGAATGATAAAATTAAAGTACTGCCTGAAAGCTTTCATATTCATGTGAAAATACATTTGGAAATGTACTGAATGACTTAAGGGTGAAAAACAACTATATTTTAAGACAGGCAGATGAACATATGATACTACAGAGGCACTCTTGTAAATGGACTAGAGGAAAATCGTATTTAAAAGTTTACACTGGTGTTCTAATCCCCACCATTGAACAAAATTTCTCAGTCTAGGCGATGATTAAACACAGTAACAAAGCTAGGACCCAGAAATGCACACAAATTTATTTCTGCTTCTGCTATTCGAACAGTGACAGCACATAATTTCACAATCTTAAAAGTCATTTTCTCCTCCTAATTTTGGCATTTATCATTTCAAATTGCAAAGCAACACAAGAATAAAGGATGCCAAACACTGAGAGTGTTATCATCTTAAAGTACAGTTTTTGTTCTCTTAACATATCTCCTATACCTAAAACAATACATCCCTATGTTGACTGGGGAGGGCTGACAAATAATAACTAAACAAGCCTATCTGAGTCCAGCTATTGCTAAATGTCACAACAAGTACCATACAAATGGTATATTAAAACTTCATACTCACTGAAATCAAAATGAGGCTCGAATCTTGAGACAATGAGATCTTGAAGTGCTACATCTTGTTTTAATGAAGTAACCTGTATTTACGTAGAAGACACTTTTTTGATGCTGAGAAGGAGCTATAAGATGCTCCATATTTACTGTAATATAAACCTAGAGGACCTTCCATTTTCAATGCCTAAGACACAGCCACGTTAATGACAAATTTGCAATGATAGATTTCTTTATCCAGAAAGGGATGTGTAGCAAACAGACTAAGTATTTTCAGGTACTACGATTATCTGCAACAAGAGAAAGTTAGCTGGCATGACAATTTTCCAAACATTAGAGCACTTTGGGGCCTGCTCTGCTTAGCCCTGCAGCGTAGGTCAGCAGTGTTAAGCCTGCAGTGTAGGTCAGGCCGGGGCTCTTGCCAACTAACCATCTCCTCTGCAGCTGAATCATGACCCATCTATCCCACTGGTATAGGCCAAAGCAGAAAAAAAAATTCTGAGATATTGTTCCTATACCAGTTTAGTGTTGACACACCACTTGAGATTGCCATTTTTTGCCTACTAATTCTCACAGTAACTTCAGCTACAGTGAGATGAGTGAGATCTACAAGGTAGACTAATAAAAGAAACAGAACTGTACTTAAAAATCTGCTTTACAGGTCAAAATGAGTATGTTTTCCTTCATCATTAGAGGTAGCTGAATTAGAAATACCCATGACATATACAGCAGTTGCATACTTTGTCCATGTATTCATTACCAAATGGCAACCTTTTAAAGTCTTTGTTATTGCTTCTATATTACCCCGGTTTAGAATGTTCTTAAATCATATTCATAAAAGAAAAAAGAAGAATTTTCTTCTAACTGAGCTAAATGGCTTTCCTTTGCGGCAAAGATATCCACTGATACCTAAGAATGATATTTTTAAATAGCACATGATATGTGTGTTGTTACAACTGCTCCTAGCACCTGGTGAAATTTGCAGCTGAAAGGGACTAACAATTTAAAAGTAAAAACTGAATCACAGTTTATTTTTAATTTCAAGTAATATAATCACCTGTATTTAGTATTAGGCATATTTGGACAAGCTGCCTCTCTCTGTTCCCAATAACCTCTTCATTCCTGTCATCTCAAACTTGACATTTTTCATCCTCTGGATGACTTGTCATTAAAACTGTCACAAACTCTAATTATTTATGTATCCATATTTATTGTTAATCTAGCATAATCTTCACAGCCACCACACTGCTCCTGTTTGCTCGCGTCCCTCTGCCAGCAGCGCTGGTGCTCGCTGCTGTTGGTTTGATGCTGTTCGGGTGCATTGGACCCGTTTCCCTGCAGACTCTTTCCTTAGCAGGGCAGGCCCAGACACGTCCACTCTCCTTCTAGCTGTGTTTGTTTTTCATGAGTTTTATAGAAGTCCATACTTACTAAAGCATATTAATACAAGTCTCTGCTTTCAAGGAGTCTCACATACGCACGCCACAAATGCTGGTAAACAGCTGTCTAGATAGGTTCACCAAGGAATTAAATTAAAAGAAAAAAAATAAAAAGAAAAAACTCTTTCTATTGAATTAACTTTTTCCTTTCTGTACATTTCTGCAGACAAGATGTTGACAAGGAGCGCTCTGTTTTTATGCCCCTCAATTCACCTTCCTTTTCTTCCTCTCACATTTAAAGGATTGCTGTACCTTTCTAGCCTCCTAGACAGTGTCAAAATTATTGAAATTATTTAATATATCCCCTCAGTGATGTCCCTTTTGCCCTTACAACCACGCTCCTCTTTGGCTCCAAATCATTGGCCAGGAAATGTTTTGGTTTTCTTCAGCTGAAGATTTCAGTGAGTAAAATGTAAACATGAATCCAACTGAGTCTGCATTAAGAAGAATCACATATTTTGCAAGATGGTTCTTAGCAGTAATTCTTGCACTGCCTATGAATATTTCAGTAAAATTGCTGCAACGTATTAACTGCACCAGTGTAGATGGAGGCGAATGTATCAGAAACAGCAAAAGGTTTGCAAGTAAAATATATCTTAAATCAAAAGAACATTCTATCGAAAAAGAGAATAGGCTGAATTAAAAGGTCCATTAAAACCAACCAAAACAAAAAAACCCAAGAGCAGGAAATAAGAATGTCTGGAAAAAAATATATACTAAAAATACTAGGGGAAAGAAAACTTTCACCCAGGAAGGAGTTTCTGTCTCCCCATTGCCTGTCACAAAATAAATTGTCATCTACATCACTGAAACTAAGGAGTAGCTATCCCTTTTTCATTTAGTTCAGCTTCCTTTTCTACACATTTAAGTGATATCTAATTATTTTCTTCTGCAAGTTTTACAGTTGAACCTTGAACAATACCACCAAAATCTCTATTTTTCATCATCACTACTGTGTTATTCATTTTTTTCCTTGTTGACTGTCACAGTGACCATCTGGACCACGCATCTGGACATTGTATGTCCAATATTTTTCCTAGGCAAACTTGAGCTATTTCTTATATACCATTACATATGACTTCTAAGATGTACTGCAAAAACTTCCATTTTTCTCAGAGCAGATCCCAACTGTTCTGCGAGACCGAGTACACACAAATGACGTTCTCAAAGACTTAGCAGAAACCCAGTCAGGAGAATCAACCTGGTACTTCCGTGCTAAGCACCTTTCCCAAATCCCTGATCATATTGTTTGTCTACTCTGATCCCACCCCCACTCCCTTTTTTTTTCTGGGGCGGGGGGGGGAGAGCGGGAGGGGAATGGGGAGAGTATAAGAACAAGTAAGCTTTATCTGAGCAAATTTCAAATCAATCAGTGTTTCCTTGTCGTCTTTCCTGTTATTTAGTAGAGTTCAGTCCAGAGCACAGGGAAAAAGTCAAAGCTTTATCCTCATGACAGGTCTGTGACTGATGCGGTGCAAAAACTGCACTGCAAGATCCATGTGTCCAGTTGGAAAGTCCTCGAGACTAAAGAGAAAGCTTGTAAGAGCTGATAGATTACAGACTAAATATGACTTGACATAACCTTGAAGTTGCTGTCATGCCAAAATAGAAAAAGGTATGAAGTCAGTTTTGCAGACTTAGTTTTGGACATAGAAGAACTTACCGTGTAGTTATCAAAAAAGAATAAAACACTAAGCAGTTTTTCTAGGCCTAAATATAGGATCCTGGAGTATATTCACATCCAACTGATTAAGAGGAAGATTGTCAGAACACCCATGTGGAAGGGCTACTTGGCAGGATAGCTGATTAAATGGCAAAATAAGGTGGAAAAAAAGTAACATGAATTTACAGCAGTTACAGTGGGCTTAATACATTTAGCCAATCTCAGCTGAACTCATGACTGCCGCGAATTTCATATGCATTGATATTTAATTAAAACTAACAACACCTAAGATATTTCAATCTGTTCTAAGAATTCTGAAATGCAGATGTGTTCCATTCAGTGATTTTTTTTTATGGGTGTGGGGTTTGCTTTTGATGGAACCTGTAACAGGACAGAGAATTGACCAGAGCCTTGAGGTGAATGTGCCCAAACAGCCTCTTTTAATCAGCTACCCCAAGAGATCAGAAGTCAGAAAACATGGATTTTACAGGGATATAAACTAAAATAGGTTAACTTTTTAAATGAATATCATGCAAATTGTCTACATAAGAGACATGAAAATATTCTATGCAGACTCTCTCCCTGGCGTGTTCTTTCATGAACGTCCCTGCTTCCAAGATTTCCTGGCTTGTAACAACCACTACCCAGTGTCTTCCTGTCCATGAGAAGCTTTTTCTTTCCATGCTGGGAAGGTCCATCTTTCTGCTTTCTGCTGATCTGGGCAGTTTGCCATCCCTCCCTGAACCGCACAGTCCAGACTCTTGCGGTGCATCTCTCTCCCTTCTCCATTCTTTCTCTGCCTTCCCATCCTGCAGTTCAGAGACCTCTCTTCTTCCCTGTATCCAACTCTCTACACAGGAAGAAACTCTTCCAGAGATTTCTACCTGCTTTATTTTTTCCTTCTTAAAATCACCTCTGCACCATGCAAAAATCACCATGCAAACTGAGACCAAATGAAACAAAATGCTGTCAGTCACAGGGCCAGATGAGGTTTTTAACGAAAGCTGAGTTCAAGCTGAAAAATGATGAAACGCTCCATGTATTATAAACTTTGGTGTTATTTATGTTTGAATGGCTTGGCTTATGTAAAATACATGCTTCTTTCTGCTAAAATAACGATCACATGAAAAGTAGAAAAATATAGCAATATTAAAATTTGGAATGCTAATATTTAATGTATATGTATGCGACTGGCAAATGACATGATTAGTTTAAAATCTTCTAAGAATAATTAGAGGACTAAGTCATACACATAAAATCTAGAAAAGTCGGCTGAAATTGATTTTGGTCATTTTGGATCATTTATATTTTTAGAAGCTAAAAAGATATAAAATGATAAAGATTTATTATGCATTACACAGTTTATTGTATGCTCTACCAGAGTGAGAAAGTCAAATGTGTTCAGAAAATAAGAAAGACTTGAATAAATAAAGTGTTACTGAAGACATGGTTGGCTATACTGTAACAACTGAAACTTTCACAGGTATCACATTTTCACATCATATCTAAAATACTTGATAAACATCATCAGATTTGCACCTATCAAATTCCAAATTAATTCTGCTTTTGAATATTCTCTATTGAAAATAGCAGTTCTTATATTAAATTTAATTCACCTTACACATGCAAATTGAATATTCATTAAGATAGGCAACTGAACTGAGATCTTTCATGTCCAGGTTGAGTGCTCCTATTACCAAACAAGGGGCTCTCTTTCCCCTTGCCCAAAGAATATTTAAATATTTATATATTTATGTAACACAGGCAATTCTAATGAAAGAGAAAGCAACGGCAAAGTCCTACTGTTAGATGACTTTCCTATGATGTGGGAAAAAAAAATAGAATGCAAACTTGAATCAAAGTCTTTGGAGTGAGTTTCTTCAAAGACTGGAATACTGACTATGCTGGAACAGCTTTCCCATTCTCTCAGTCACTATCAGTGGAAAGCTTCTAAAGCTTCTGTGTTTATCCTCATGGGGAAGAGGAGAAATTATAGATTGAAGAAATCACCACAAAGGACGTTTCCTATTTATGGCCAACCAGGGCCTTTCCAGGGTATCTGCTTAAGGCAAATTTGTGTTTCAAACACAATACACAATACAGTCAATTGTAATTCAACCTTTTTTGATAATTGTCCATACAGAATCACAACCACATTTAAGGAGACTAAGTTCACCTCACTTTACAAATCATCTTCCAAATACTACATACTGTCATACAGTTTGATACTGCACCTAATTTTTATAGGAATAAACTGCAAGGACTAGAGCAATTACATCCCTTGATTTCATGTAATTCTACATAGAGTCCAGAAATTAAATTACTGATTGTGTTTCCTAACAAGTAACCGCAGTTTACTACCACAGGCACATTGCTGTGTTTATCTGTACGGAAGCCACTGAAGCTACCAACAATCCAGGACACCCACTGAGAAAGTGCCAGAACTGAGACCTAAAGAGCTTTTATTAGAAGGCGTAGCTGCCATATTTGAAATTCTAAACATTCCCCTCCATGCCGCTCTAGTCAGCTTAGGAAAAATATGCAGCATACATTATGCATTTGGAGATAGTGGGAGGGCACTTTTAAAGGCTGTTTTTCCTAGTAGTATTGCAGATAAATACAAAAAAAGAATGCTGATAGGCAACAATGATTTGGAGAAAAAAAAAAAAAAGAAAAAGTGTTCTCCTCTGGCCAAATAACACTGATTTACAATATTTTTAGAAAAATTAGAAAAAAAATGAAAATACGAAACTGAAGCTTAGATTCATATAGTTGTACATATATTCAGAATCAGTTAAAATAAGAGCAGGCAAGCTTTCAGACAGTGCTCACATACTCAAAACACAAACAAAACCACCAGATAAAAAATATTCTATAAGAATACTTGAGCATGGGGACTATTTATGCCTCTCAAAATATAACTAATGATAACAGTCCCTCAAAAACTGAGAACAATTAACTTTAAAACTCTACGCAATGACTGCTTTGAAATAAATGTAATAAATGAGTAATAAGAGAAGCAATCACAGTCAATATTCAGTATTTAAGTCCTACACTTGCACACGGAAAAGTCAAGGATTTTTTTTCAGTGTTTCACTAAAGCTAACGTGTAATAGTGGTTTTCAATCCTTCCTGATTTACAAACCCCTTAACATTTTATAGTGCATGTTCGATTGCCTGGACAGTGAATTTAACCGCAGTAATATTGCCTTTTCTAGTCCCTCCCAAGGTCTACAGAGTGCCAGCTGACAGCCTCAAGCCACACATACACACACAGAGGCACAAATTAAACCACAAGGCAGTTCCAAAAGGTGTGATGCCCATAATGCACTAATCCTGAGCACGAAAAGATCTCCGTTTAATGCATACCTTGCCAAAAAGGGGAAAATACCGCTCATTGATATGCGGAGCTTTCTTTTTTGATATGAGGAGCCGTTTCTGTTTAAGCCTAAACAACTACATGTAAGCGTATATTTGAAAGACTGCACTATGGGTCTAGCAAAACACAAGTACAGCACTGTCAAAAGGCATTTTGAACACAAAGAAATGGAACAAGCTGCCTATGGCTGGCACCATGTCTATGAAAGAAGAAGGAGCAAGTAGACACAGAACTAACCTGGTAAGTGGAACATTCTCATCTCAGATGCAGTGGGGTTTAATTCCTATAGAATAGCTCAAACATCTGCATTCTGTTTTATTGTCGTTGAACTATCGACTTTAAACGTGTTTTTCATTTAAATCATTCTACTTTGAAACAAACGATCATGGATCAGCATTGCTGTTTAGACAGCAGAAAGACTTCAGCGTCAGCCCTAAACCAGGACATCCTAAGTACTGCACCTAAACTCAGCCTAGAGTCCCTTTTATTTCTGACAGAGAGACCCGATCCCCTGCCTAGGTGGGTGAACCTCAGAAACCAAGCCGAGCGATGACCTGTCCTAGGTCCGAGGTGAAGCGCAGTCCATTCCTGTGGCAATTACAACAAGATACGGTTTAGAAGGCAATTAAGGAAGCAATTTAAAGAGTATAACTTCTCCAATTAGAATAGTCAAATATCATTTGTAAATCATTAACTATATGAAAGTCATCTGCTAAGGAACATGAAGATATCAGCAAGGAATCTCATATACAGTTCTCTTGCATGTAAGAATATTTCCACACACAAAAAAGTGTATTTTACACTAAATGAATTTAGTACTATTTTTTTTCAATAACACATTTGACCATGTCCATAAATTTCTAAATGTTCATCTCCTATGAAATGATACCTCTCAGCTTTTACATCTTTGAGTATCACACTTTTGATACTTTTACTTTTTGTTTTGTACTAATGAAAAAAAAAAAAGGTAATTTTTAATTTGGGTCTTAAAATGGTTATCTGGGTTTCCCTTAAATGTCAATATTTCAGAAAGGAAAGATATTTGCTAAGAATTGAGAACTTGATTTCAAGAAATACCCAGTAAACATGTGAAGTATCTTATTTAGGACTAATGTTTGCAGTTTCACATAGATATGTATATAATAAAAAATAAAAGCAGGAATAAAAAAGCTTTGGCTCTGAAGGAAATCTGTGAAGATCCAACACTTGCAGGGAGAGATATAACATACATAAAATCAGAATAGACAAAAACCTTCTCAACATAGAGGAGTACCATGAATAAAGTACTGTTACTGGGACTGTCATACTTATTCTCTGCTAAATTCATCAGAAGTTCTCTCAAATACTGATACCTGTGGGTAAATTATATACCTTAACATATAAATTCTGTATCTTAACCACTGCCCTTCTCATTCCCATTTCCTTCCACAAATTGACTATATATATATTTTTCTTTAAGTAGATGTCATACGGGAAGGGCCGACTTTAGACTGAATGAATCTAAAACACTGAATAGCAACAAATTAATTCTAGTAGACCAGCAGAAATTCATTTAATGATCAAGCCATTTTAGATAAGTTACTAAAATATGGATTAAAATAGTCACTTTCATTCCTAAATTTGAAAATATTCACCAAGCTATATTTGGTGAATAATATATAATATTTGAAAATATTTCTCCAAGCTATAAAAATACTTCATGACTCCTGAAGCTTATAATCAAACTCCTGGTGTTCATTCTATTCCCGATGAAAACAATGCTCAACGAGGTCAATATTTTACACAAAAATAGCTGCTTAAATTATTTTTTGCATTAATCAATATAGGAAAAAATAAGAGAAATGGAAATCAAAGCTACTCAGAAAGTTCTCTTTTGAATTCTTTGTCCTACATTCTTTTCTTAAATACATTTTCCTAAGTATATTTTCCTGTCTCCCATTGTTTTTCAAATTGCACTTACAGCAGAACAGATTTGTTCTATTCCTTTGAGACTTTTTGTTTGTTTAGAGTTACAAGTCCAAAGGTCCAATTTTTTTCTCTAGCATTTACAAAAGCATAGGAAATGTAGAAATGCCATGTTCTTGGAAAGTTTCTTCAGCAGTTTGAAGTCTGAAAGTACTTTTTTCCTCGAAGAATGGAGCAGGCCTTTTGTTTTTTTTTTTGGTCAAAATACTCCTGATGCTCTGGTGCGAGTGCAATGTACACTAGCTTGAGCATGCACCACATACAGATCTCCAGTCTTGTCTGCTCTTCAGTGTATCACTGAAATGACTTTTCTTCACTGTGTTAAAGACAGTGTGTAGGAACGAAGGCAGATCCCAGGACACGCATGCTATGCATTGTGCTTTTCAAACAAAATGGTTACCATTCTTTAAAGTTCAATTCTATGAATATCATTACTACAACAAAGTCTTTGTGCTATTTGTACACAGTCAAGTCATTTAATATATTTCTGG
Source organism: Microcambeva ribeirae (assembly GCA_035222435.1). Taxonomy (NCBI): domain Eukaryota; kingdom Metazoa; phylum Chordata; class Actinopteri; order Siluriformes; family Trichomycteridae; genus Microcambeva; species Microcambeva ribeirae. The sequence goes on from JAYECN010807353.1 coordinate 13,750, forward strand.
TTTGATAACTACAACACGTGAAAACAAGCTTCAGTAAACACATTTATTTGCTTTTAAATTAAAAGTTTAAACACATTAACATACTGATTTAACAAAGATGATTCAAGGGATTTTTATGCCTAAAACCAAATTCATATTCCTTTAGAGTCCTGAGATTAAAATATATATTTAGAAAGAGTTCTATGATGAATTATTTCATCTACTTTTTGTAGATGTGCTATGAAGAAAAGGAAAAAAAAATGATGTTGGGATATGTAAACTTCAAATGTTTGCAGAAGAGGTTACTACAAGTTTATACCAATTCCACAGGAAAAAAAAAAGAAAATAAAAAAATATATAATATGTCTTTTTAACATGCAAATTAACATTTCAAATTTTCATATAAAAAGTCTGGCAATAGATTCCATTTCAAATTATGACTTTACATAAACCACTTCCTTTTGATGTTAAAAAAAAAAAAGTTGAATTCTATCAAAGGGTGCTTTTCTAGTTTTCCTATTCTATTATAAATATATTCTGTGACAAAGATAGATTATTTTTAATAAATCTGTCAAGAGTGTGAAAAAAGATCATTAAGAAACAAGAATGTACTTTGTATTTGAAACATATTGATTCCCTATAGTTCACACTTCTAAAAGACATGCTGAAATACTTTTACCTTCAGAGTTTTTTGTATATTTATTTAAAAAATGCTTAAAATTCCCCTCTTTCCAATCTTCTCTTTGCTATTTGTTTTTCATTATGCTGCTATATTTTTTTTTTTTTCTTTTTTAAGGAGAATTCCCTTCTTCATTTTGTTCCAACTGATTTAAAAGCAAGTGTTGTTGCTGATATGGAAATGTTGATGTCATGAAACTTTATCCTTAGATGGTTGGGCTCAGAATGTTAATTTTGGAGAAGTAAAATCCATCCTGATTATGACATTAGTACTCAAGTCGCACAATAATTTCACTATTATGGAATCATATGGCGCCTAGAGAAGAAGTTAATTCATATGATTTGCCATTTTTTCTCTTTCTAATGACACTAGCAAATCAGTTGCTCGGTGTCACCAAAATTAGACACATTACCTTTCACAGTGATCATGAATTATCTTTACTGACTAATAGCATGTACTGCATTTTCTACTTGTAGTCTTACTTGAGTTACCAAAAATACATCAAGTTGTGCACTTGGATTCCTCTTATTCGGCCCATAAATATTTAAAGGATCCACAAGATCTTGTATCTAAAAAAAAAGGTTGCCCTAATCTCTTTTAGGTGGGTATTTTTAAAACTGTTACCATCTTTACAGAACTTTAGTTACACCTTTATATTCAAGGCTTTAAAAATCTCTTCATCAAATTGTCACCCTTTTAATATATTCCCTGTTAGGTAGGCTTGATATGCTACAAGGTAACGCACAGTTCCAAACCTAGTAAGAAGCACACAGATGGACACAGATGGACATGGCTGTAAAGCCGGCAGCCCAGCCGTGCTGAATTACACTGGGCACTTCGGAAGCTGCCTTAGGGACTCACTGCAGACGTTCCATTGGTAACAGTGATAACAATACCGGTAATAATAATGCAAGCTCAAACAGGTTGCATTCTATATTCTCCTTAAGAGGTTTTTTTACTTTTTCCATGTTAAAAATGAAAAACTTTCCACCTACCCAGATGGGATGAAATAATTAATTATTTGTATCTGTAGCAACTTTTCTTGCAAAATTACAAAAGCTATTTAAAAAGCAGTATTATGATTTCTACCCGTAATATATTAACATATTGACAACAATAATGATGAATAAATAACTCAAATGTTCCACAGTCTTTACTTTCAAAGGTTATGATACTTTGCCACCTTGAACAAAAACAATCATTGTAAAAATAGTCTTACATTGCAGAAAGTCTCCTCTATTTAGTTGTGCCATGATTCTGAAAAAAAAGATTCTCAAGGTCTTTACTTGAATAAAAATTAGTTTAGCAGCTGGAGTGCTAACAACAGTGAAGTGGTAAGAAAGAGCAAGTGGAGCTCCCTGCAGTGGTGGCCCTGCAAATACTGGGAAATGGTTCCAGTAGAGGTTTGCATTCCTTCAGATGAGACCAGAGTTTCTGCTAGGAAAGGAAGTGTGACAATACCTGTCTAGATGAATTTCTGTAGAGAGGAAGATTATAGAAAAGAGTCTTGTCAACACCAACAGGGAGTTGCACTTAAAAATTACTAAAAATAAGATCTAGTCTTCCCTCAGCAGTCCTGAACACCCCAAACTCAAAGTTATTTATCTTTCTCATGAGCACTGTCACCATTCCCCAAATTGTGCTCCTCCACATATGTCTATCCTTAGCGGTGCTTCCTTCATCTATTTTTCCTACAACCTCAAACTTTTCTAAATTCCTCTCCAGTACATTCCTCCAGCTCTCCAAGCAATCTCCTCATTCATATTCTTTATGAATTTGCGCAAGATCTCTTAACTCTTTTTTTAAAGAAAAAGGAGAAACATCCAGGAAAACTCTAACTGAAAGCTGCTTCACTTTATCAATTTGTCACTTCAGGACCAGAAATACAAAGACATGTTTTGAGACAGCACCCAAAGCCACCTGAATCACCAGGCACAAAAGGTAGCTGATTCTCATGGCCAGAACACTGAAGACTGATAGAAAACAAAAAATGATTTCTCTACCCAGGAACCCTTTTATTTTTTTAAATCCCTTCTTTAAACCCATCTTCCATGAGCAGTTGAGCAGTCCTAAAGCAGTCGTTTTACCAAAACGATTTATCCAGGTCCACTAGACTATCGTTTCCAAGCAAAGAGGTATAGAGCTGTGAGGAATAAGGTAGATGATGAAGTTCTTAAAGAAAGAAGTTGATTGTCTGAATTACTCTAGTAAAATCTGGGGAGACCATCGTTACTTATTTTGTTTACTGCCAAATGAAACACACAAATGCTAGGAGGACAGACTACCTGCCCATTAATCTCAGAAATAAAAATTAGACTTTCAAAATGTATTAATAACTTAGTGAAGAATTCATTTACTGTCTAGAATTTTATGATTTATTCTTGTGAAAAATAAATTTATGTATAAATATACACGAAAGCAATTAAAGCTACCTTAGTTTTCCTTTTTTTGAACAATTGGGCATGCTTAGTGGAAAGAACTTATTTAAATTAATCTTCTTTTGAAATGCTATTGTGACATGCTATTTGGTGAAAAACTACAATTATGTACAAATTCCAACATATTGAATGGACATTTTACTATTTTACATGTTTTCCATGAGAGCAGCAAAACTGTTTATGTGCAATATTCATTTTAATGAGTGATTCTGTCACGGAAAATAAAAATGTGTTCATGGTTCAATAAATGAGTCTGATGAATAACCAGACTAGACAGATTTTAACCTCTAATGCTTTAATCGCCTGCTACTATCAATGATGCAATTTCTGCTAAACTAAATATTTAAATTTGAAAGAATAATTTCTGTTTACATCATCTAGAAAGGGCTTTATGGGCTACCTTTGATAAACTGTATGACACTAAGTATCTGAAGCCATGTATTCAAACTATCGGTTTATATATAAGAATATAAAATTAATTCAATTGAATTAAAGAAACAAATTAAGCATTTTAATGTTTATGCATTATTGAAGATAAAAATACCTCCACAATCTTATCAGTGATGAGTGGGGATTTGCATGCATTAAAAAATAACACACACACACACACACACACACATACACACTCCTGCATATAAAACATTCCTTCACGTAGATATATACTTTCCATATACAATTTCAAATAACAAATTAAATAAATAAATGACAAACTTCAACTAAATAGTAAGAAAAGAACAAAAAGGAAATATTTGTTCTATGGTCTACTATAACACACATGGTCTTGCTAATAAGTACACTAGAATTATTACATGTATTATCAAAGTAGATTGAATTATGGGAAATACAGATTTGTAGAAAATAAGTACCGCTGTAAGGAGTGAGGATGAAGTCTTAACACCGCTGACACTAGGGAGAGAATTTTTATCATCTGGAAGATCTTGAAAAATCACTTAACTAGTCAAAACCTTGAATTTATTCCTTCTTCCTTTCCTTATGAAAAATCTAGCTGTAAGGTTTATTTTACTCTTGTGGATTCTAGGAAATTCAATAACTTTCTTCCTGTGGTAAAACAAGCTCACTTGTTAGCATCTGTAGTGAAAAATGTCTGGTAACTAAATAAATGTAATCATAATGAACAAAATAGTATTAATAATATAAAAAACACGCTACATACATATTTTCATACTATATTTTCGGCCTTAGGATGATCCCGTATTTTATTATGCTATGTGTTATCACTTAATAGGTCAAATGATTATTTGTATTTTCATATTTATTTTCTAGTTTCTGAAATATGCTCAGATTTAAACATGAAGAGCATAAAGACTGTTTAAATGTAGCTTTTTTTTTTTTTTTTTTCCCCTAAATACTTCAGGAAAGCGTTTCTCTGGATCTCTAGAACATCTAAAAATACACATGAATAAAAAATGTGGGGTAAGTATATACTTATATGCTTAGTATTCAGTTAGTATTCAAGGCTCTGCTCAGGAAAGGAGCCTCTTCCTGCTGTGAGCTGTTCTGTACAGCCCAGAACAGCAGTCCTGGATCGACACTGCAGGGCTCTCCATCTTTTATTTTTCTAGCTCTTGCTATAGATAACAGTGCTTATACAGTATTCTCTCATTTGAGGAAGAAACAAATTTAGAGCCCATTTTATGAACAGAAAGATACACAGAGTGTCAGTTTTGGAAATGTATTTAGAGAACAGTTAATCTTACTCTGCTTACTGCATGCTTAACTAGAAACCTGGAAACAGGTATCAATCAGTTATATGAGTAGAAAACCAATTGCCACTCTTTCCACCTGGAAAGCTTCTTTTATGAGGTCTCCAATGATTGTTGTTTACAAAACTAATTCTGTATTTTTTATACTGCAGCATGTTTAACATCCTTTGGTAGATACATCTGTTAAATTGTCTAGTAGTTTTCTGAATTCATGCTTGGCCAATGATAAAATCCATGAAACTATGAATTCCAGAGTAATTATTCAAACTTGTCAATATGCACTTCCTTTTTTATTTTTAACCTGCTTTCTGAGTTTTTTTTTATATGACCAAGTTACTCCATTATGAATAACATTTATCTGTTTTTTATCTTTTTTTCCATGTTCTTTATAATTGAATACTACTGCGTCATATCCTTCTCAGATGCCTCTTCCAAGCTGTAGTATACTACAGTATATTTAATCTAACTTCATATGGAAGATAATTCCAAAAAATCATTTTTGTAATTTCCTTCACTTTAATTTATATCTTGTCAAGATTTTATGGCTCATGAATTTATGACTACGTAATGAATATTTTCTTTTTTTCTCAGTTCTATTTCTGTCTGAAATTCAGTACGATAGTAACACTAAGTTAACTTTTTCAAGGAACTACCTACAGTATCTTTAAGAATCTCATTTTCCAAGTAGTAATAGCTAATTTAGAGAACATCATGACTGCAGTTGCAAGTAATCAGGCTTATTTTTGACATCAATATTACTTTTCCAACTTGAATTGCAAGATATCCTTAAACAGAGACCCTATTCAGTTAACTAGATGGCACAGATAATAGCTACAATTGTCCACTGCTCTCAGTCTAAAAATCATTCCTATCTAAAACCTAGTTATTTTAAGTTGTTGTAAAGTAAATCAGTTCCCAAGGAGTGGCTGTCCTCATCGTGGAGGAAAAAAACATCATACTTGGCTTTTAACAGACACCTCTGTTGATCCTTTCCAGAGAATGGCCTGGGGCTAATACAGCACAATTAGACCACTTCCTTAAATGTATATGATGTACTTGAGTTTTCTTGATGCATATGCAGCACCTTTGCATTTAGTGACATCCTACTTTTTTTCATCTCTACTCTATATGGTCAGTTAGAGAATGAGTACCTGGCTGCTCTAAAATTAGGCTCAAGGACTGCTCAGAAAACAAGCATCTACAGAGTATGCATACATTGTTTTTGCCTTAGTAATAAAATAATTTAAGATTCTCCCAGTCTGCTGATTTTGCAGTTTTCATTAGATTTGATACAGTAAGAGAAACTAAAAAAAAAAAACCTTTCTATTCTCTTTCTTCAGAACAGAAAAAAGAATTTTAGTAAGGGATCTGTGACACACATACTTTGCACCCCATGCATATTCGGATGGGATGTAATTTGGCCATTCTGGGTAACAAAAGCAAGTACCTGGCTTATACCTGTCCTAGCCTACCTAGCCTCCTATGGAAATGCTTGCCATGGTCTTCTCTCATTTGGTTTAGCAATCTGGGAGAAATATAATGAAGAAATGCTCTTCTGCATAGCCTTAGCTTTACATAGAACTGGGCATGAAATCCAGGCTCAAATAAATTGCTTTGTGTTTATGGTTTGCCTTCAGACTTAAAGAGTCCCTGTGGTACATCTCAAAGAGGAAAATTAGAAGCTCTTCTCGATTCCTCTTTTATGAAACTAATTCCTGGGAAATTGAAAGAAGAAAATTGAAAAAAAGGAAAATTGAAAAAAGGGAAATTTAATCTGAAAAACATAAAGAAAACATTAATTATGACGTAGCAAGGAAAAAGTCATTCAAAATCAATTCAAGAAGGATTATGTAAAAAACATGGTAAGTCTATGTTTACATTAGTGTGGTAATGATATCCTTCGAAAATGCTTTAATTTAATTATAAAATATCTAGCCACCAAAATGCATTGATGTTAAGGAATATAACCCTGAGCAATGTTCTGTCAGCTTATAACTGATTTTGACACAGCCTGACACAGAAAAGGCAAAGAATCCTATTTTGGTCTTAAAACAAACTTATCTAACACAGGGGAAAAAAAAAAAAAAAAAAGGGATTGGATGAATATTACAGTTCGAGTTTTCACAGAATCACAGAGTGGTTGAGGTTGGAAGGAACCTCTAGAGATCATCTAGTCCAACCCCCCTGCTCAAGTAGGGACACCCAGAGCCCGGGGCACAGGGTGGGTTTGGAAGATCTCCAGAGAAGGAGCCTGCACAGCCTCTCTGGGCAGCCTGTGCCAAGGCTCTGTCACCTTCACAGGAAAGTTCTTCCTCACATGGAGGTGGAGCTTCCTGTGTTTCAACTTGTACCCATTCCTCCTTGTCCTGTCACTGGCCACCACCGAGAAGAGTTTTGGCCCCATCCTGTTTACATCCTCCCCTCAGGTGTTTGTACATGTTGATCAGATCCCCTCTCAATCTTCTCCAAGGTAAACAGGTCCAGCTCTCTTAGTCTTTCCTCATGAGAGAGATGCTCCAGTCCCTTAATCATCTTTGTTGCTCTATGCTGGACCCTCTCTAGAAACTCCATGTCCCTCTTGCCCTGGGGAGCCCAGAACTGCGCACGACACTCCAGGTGCGGCCTCACCAGAGCTGAGCAGAGGGGCAGGATCACCTTCCTCAACCTGCTGGCAACGCTCCTCCTCATGCAGCCAGGATCCCATTGGCCTTCTTGGCCACAAGGGCACATTGCAGAGTCATGGTTAACTTGTCCACCAGGACTCCCAAATCCCTCTTTGCTGGTCCTTTCCAGCAGGACAGTCCCGAATCTGTACTGGTGCCTGGGGTTATTCCTCACCAGGTGCAGGACCCTGCACTTGTCCTTGTTTAACCTCATGAGGTTCCTCTCTGCCCAACTCTCCAACCTGTCTAGGTCCCTCTGAGTGGCAGCACAACCCTCTGGAGTGTCAGCCATTCCACTCAGTTTGGTATCATTTGCAAACTTGCTCAGGGTGCCCTCTGTCCCCTCATCCAACTCATTGATGAACAAGTTGAGCAACAGCTGGTCCAGTACTGACCCCTGGGAGACACCACTGGCCACAGGCCTCCAACTAGACTCTGTCCCGTTTATCACCATCCTCTGGGCTCTGCCATCCAGCCAGTTCTCAATCCACCTCACTGTCCACTCGTCCAGTCCGCACTTCCACAGCTTTCCTAGGAGGATGTTATGGGAGACTGTGTCGAAGGCCTTGCTGAAGTCAAGGTAGACAACATCCACAGCTCTCCCATCGTCCATCCAGCCAGTCACCCCATCACAGAAGGTTATCAGGTTTGTCAAACATGACTTTCCCGTGGTGAATCCCTGCTGACTCCTCCTGATCACCTTCTTCTCCTTGACATGACTAGAGGTGCTCTCTAGGATGAGCTGCTCCATCACCAGGGATGGAGGTGAGGCTGACCAGCGTGTAGTTTCCCAGGTCCTCCCTCTTGCCCTTTTTGAAGACTGGGGTGATGCTGGCTTTCTTCCAGTCCTGTGGCACCTCCCCGGCTCTCCATGACCTCTTGAAGATGATGGAGAGCGGCTGAGCAATAACCCCTGCTGGTTCCCTCAGCACTCTTGGGTGCATCCCGTCTGGGCCCATAGATCTATGGGTGTCCAGTTTGCCTAAGTAATCCCTAACCCAATTCTCATTGACCATCAGAAAGTCCTCCTCTCTCCTGGTTCTCTCTTGTCTCCAGGCCCTGTAGTTCATGGAGACGAGCCTTAGCAGTAAAGACAGAAGCAAAGAAGGCATTTAGTTACTCTGCCTTCTCTGCATCCTCTGTCGCCAAGGCACCTTCCCCATTCAGCAGCGGACTAACATTTTCCCTAGTCTTCCTCTTGCTGCTGATGTATTTATACATGTATAAATTTATAGAAGCCCTTCCTGTTGTCCCTGACATCTTTCGCTAACTCTAATTCCAAACGGGCCTTGACCTTCCTCGTTGCATCCCTGCATTCTCTGACAATGTTCTTATATTCTTCCCATGTGTCCTGGCCCTTCTTCCACATTATGTATGTGCTCTTTTTCTCATTAAGTCTATCCAACAGCTCCTTGCCCATCCACACAGGTCTCCTGCCCACCTTGCTCAACTTCTTTCTTGTAGGAATGCACTGATCCTGAGCTTGGAGAAAGTGGTGTTTGAATATTAGCCAGCTCTCCTGGACCCCCTTTCCTTCTAGGACCCTTGCCCAGGGAATTCCTCCAAGGAGCTCCCTGAAGAGCTCAAAGTTAGCTCTCTTGAAGTCCAGGGTTGCAATCCTACTTCTTGTCCAGCTTCCTCCTCGCAGGATCGTGAATTCCAACATCAAATTAGCTGTGCCTTTCCAGCCTTCCCAGCTTCAATGGCAACACTGGCCTTGGGAGCCCTTGTGGTCAGGTGGGACACCTCCAAGACAACCCGCACTGTGTACAGCTGGCACTGTACACTTCTTGCTCAGAACCATTGCTGTCACCCATGCTACAGACAGGAAGCCAGAAAGGCCCAGCCTTGCTCTCTTGAAGTTCAGGTGAAGGCTTCAGAAGAACTCTGAGAAATTAAAGATTACATACCACTTTTCATTACCCAAGATATTATTACACATGTTCGTACTGAAATACTATTAATAATTATATTCTACCTCCCTAAAAGCCTATTTGTATACCACTATCATCATCTGTCTTTTTGAAGTCTATTTCACTCCCTTTGTGGTTGAGTGATCTTATAGAGAAAAGATTAAAAACACAATTTTAAATCCCCTATAAAAATGCTATATAAATATCAGTGGTGACTCTATTATATTCTTGTTAATGGTGTTCCCTAAAACAAACCAAAAAAAAAAAAGGAAGCTGGTAATATCAAATGTTAACAACTCTACTAAGCTGCATATGTATAGCAGTGACAGAAATTAAAAAGCAGATACCCTCCCACCATGAGATTCCCCCCAGTTTATTTCAAGATTACATAGTTGCTGAAAGTACAGGAAGTTCTAATTTCTAGTGGGAATAATGACTTGTAGCTGCAATAATTTAAGGAATAATGTACCCCAACTGCACTTAATAAAGCTATAATTCCATCAAAGGCTTCCGGGGACATCATAAACCATGAGAGTGAAACTCAAGTGGTTTCCTCATGTCACCAGAAGGCTGAGATGGAATTACAGTCTTAATTTATATTCATTTTGAAGGAGCCTTATTTAATATTGCACATTGATCATGATTAATGCCTTTGGAACTGCCAAAAACTATTAGCTGTGTTCATGGCCTTTTGAAGCCACCAAAAGTCAATTATGCCAGTGACTAGTGGTTCTCAGAAATTTCTTTTTAAAGAGCTATGGCTCAGCCAGCATGAACTTGTATAACTATGCTAAAGTTATCATCAATTTAGTCTTTTTTAAAAAAATTATTCTTTCTCCTTTTTCTTCATACTGGCTGAAAATGGGAAACCTTTCATCTGTTCAGGTGCATAGCTCTCTATTTATAGCAAGTCATTGCAAATTAAGAGGAAAATTAATTGGAAGCATGTGGTTACCTTAATCGCTAAACATCACAGAATGAATATGCTTTTATTAAAGGTATTTTTTTTTCTATTAAATGCCAATAACTTGTCTCTATCATATGTGAGTTAACTGCACAGGGAGAAGCTCTATTAACAACCGGGAATTCTTTTTGGTGAAAGATTGCAGTAATCTCTTCTAAAAATAGGATTATGTGAGATAGCTCAGAAGGGTTTTGGCATGAGAAAAAAAGCAGAAGGATAGTTCTTAAATAAGTTGCGGACAAAAGTTACTAAAGGTAAAATAGTTTTTAAATAACATTCTGAGTTATCTCTTTTTTCCTTTGCACTACAGAGGAGGATTCCTTGGTCAGCCCAGTGTTCTACATGGCCCAGGACTCTTGACAAAAGAGAAAGTAAATATGTGTTAGAGAGAAAATGTGAGCCTGAGCAATTTCTGTAGATGTTAGAGGCTACATCCCTCACCATTCCCTTTAATATCCTCTGTGGATATATTGTCCTTTAATTTTCAAATTGCTCTTTGAACCCAATGACAATATCTGTGTCCGCAACTTTCAGGGCAGAAAGTGCCAGTAACCATTATCTAAAGAAGGGCATTCTTAAAATCTATTTTAAAGTGATTTCCTGCTGTTCTCTGAATCCCTACTTGACTTGGTATCCTTGAGATGCACCAAAGTAGGTCATCTAACCCTAACCTGTCTCTCCTGAAGGGTCCACATAAGCCCTGCGTGGATATTTGCCAGCCCCACGAGGATATCTTGGATATCATAGGGCATCTAACATGGCAGGAACTGCCTGTATTTAGATAACGGCATTGAGCCAAACCATTTACTTGTGTCAGAGAACCTGCTATAAAATTTATTTCCTTGGAGACGACATTGTGTCAATTTCTTAAATTCCCACTGCTGAGTACTCGATTTGATATATACTTCTGAACACAAAATAAGTTATCAGTGCAATCTCGATTCCTCTTTATGACAATATATACCAAGCAGAGGATTTATATGTGTAATTTGTTAAGATCAGATGTAGCTGGAAAATAAATCAAATTCAACTCCCATTGAAAGTCTCTTAGCCAAGTTCTAAGATGACAGCAGTGAAAATTGGTCATTAAAACCAAGAACATGGCAAAATAGTACTTGCTTATATGGAACTTTTGAGCAAGATGAATATATATTCTACAGCTAACACTCAAAAAGCAACATCAAAATATAATGAAAACTAGGATGCAGGGATTTTTGCTTCAAGCATAACAATCTCATTTGACTTTTGGACTGAGGATTTCTAGAGCCCAAGGGCCAGGTTCAAAAGATTGCCTTTGAAGAACCACTCTATAACAACAATCATAATGTCCCTGGATGTAACACTCTTGATGGAATAGCAAAAGTCAAACTAAATGGCAGGTTTCCACTTGAAGGTTTATAAAGATAATATTCCTTGGAATGTGAAAGGTGAAGGTTTACATGTCCCCAAGAAGTAATGGAAAAAATAAAAAGAAAAAAAATATCCATTCAGGGTACTTAAAATAACTCTTGTGAGAAAGTCCCAGAGCCTCCAATTTTTGAAGACTGAGGGAATTTTTTTCCAATATATATTGCTGCAGAATAATGCTATCAGGGCACCTTGTTCTTGCATTCTTCACCGGATATTTGGTGATGTGGACCCTTCATCTTCAGCAAAACAAAACAAAAACAAACAAACAAACAAAACACAAACAAATACAGTAAAGCTGTTACTAGCCTTCCTTAACAAATAATAATGACTTTGCATCTTGAGACCAATTACAAACTTTTCAGCTTCCACGAGTTTTATTTCTGGTTAACGCAAGATATCTCATAAATTTCATTTTTTTCTGTGGAGTAGAGTATCACTCAATAGTCCAGTTTCTCCTTAGCTACAGTTAACAGGAAACATTCTTTGCCTGACTTCTCTGAAAAATTTCAAAATATCAGCTGCCTTGAAACTAGTCCATGTTAAAAATACAACTTTCCGCTGAACATTGTTTTCTTAATAGACTCCCACTCAATACTTTAAGATAGAAAAATTTGCCCAAGTTGCCTTCCACATTTCCAGGTTTCCAGGCCAGAGGAGCATTTAATTGTTCTACTCCATCAGCCAAATAAATAAAAATAATAATAAAAAAATCTTCCTATACTCTTGAAACAATATTATCTTAAGCAGTACTCTGAGAAATGGGGTTCTTAAAAGTTCATTCTGTGTTTCAGTTCTCACTGCTACTACACACTAAAAATAGAATTTTATAGAACAATTCCAGATGTTCCTTCTCCAAAATGAAGGCATGCAAACACTGTGTTTTGAATGCAGTTCAATGTGCTGTGATTGTTAAAAACAATCATTAAAAAGTATATCTACCCAAAAGAATTCTAGCATATGAACAGTTCACATGTGCAACACATTTTTTAACTAAAGGATGAAGATTAGTAAATTCTGAAACTCTGCAATGTATGCAAAACTTTAGAAGACTCATATCAAACTAGATATAAGGAGAAACATCTGGTCTGATCTTGCATCTGACCCTGACTGAGCAGAAGCTTGGGCTAGAGACCTCCTGAACTCCCTTCCAACCTGAACTGCCCTAAGGCACAAAGTTTCTAGTACTTAGATTTCTACTCTTGCCTTCTACAAGAGATGTCAGACATTTCTATTCAAAATTTAAAATAAGTCCAAGAAACAATTTCAAAAAGCTATTACCTGATTATCACTGAATTCAATATAGCTTTGTCATTTGTTGAGAATAAAATATGGAGTAGCTTTGGCAAATTATTGCAGCATCGAGCACCATCTTCCCCACCTTTGACTTTGCCAAAAGTTGGCTTATCTTAGGTCACCAAGAACTAGAAATTAAGATGTTTGTTAAGAAATAACTTTTTTTAACAAAATAACTTGTAAAACAATTCTGTAAAATGCTTTTTCTTTTCATTTATTAAACTTTTTTAATAGAGTCTTTAAAGGATCCTGCATTCTCGATATTCCTGATAAAAACATGGAAAAAAGAGAGAGAAAGAGAACATTTGGTAAATTTCAATAGTATATTTGTTAATATTATTTTACCAAACTATTAACTATATATTATTTTAGACTAAAAAACGTGCCTGATGCAAAGAAGCAGAAAAATAACTAGGATTGCTTTTTCAATGGACCTTCCAACTTTTCCTCTAGCTTTGGTTGTTACAGTTTTTATCTGCCAGACTTATTCTGGTCCATCTATATGAATATACACACATGATATGTAATAGTAGTATAGAAATATAGATATGCACACACAGAGCCAGGGGGTACCATTTCCTTGCCAAAAACTCTAGTTATAACAAAGTAAATGCAAAGTAGAATGCAGTGTGACAATTACAAAAATACCATTCTTTATGATGAGGTAGACCACTAAATCTATACAGGTTATTTTGAGATGCATGTTAAATCTTTAGTAGAGAAGGTTCACAAGAAAGGCAAAGGGGGGTGTAACAGGACACCTTTGTTAGACAATTTTTCTCTTTTTTTCCATATATTTCAACTTAATGCCATTAAGCATAAGATGAGAGGAAATGGCTTTTCTCTCTCTCATTCTCTGTTTATATGTCTCAAAGGGCCACCACCCAGCCAAAGGATTCTCAAACTGCTCCAGCGTTTCACTTTTCTCAGGGCATCAGCAGCACCCGCTTGTAAGAAAGTAGCTTTGTGTCAAATAATAATTTCAGGCTGCAACAGGTACTGCTGGCATCTCCTGTAGGCATCTTTGTAGGCTTTGTGTAGATTACTAGTACAGCTGAACTTCAAATATTTTCTATCGAAGGTTATTCATCTCATACAGGAATTCACTGTATCTTTAAAAATTTTAGTAGAGAAGCTATGATCTGTGATTAAGGCTCACAAAGATGGAGTTTGCTTAAGTTCTATTGCTTTATTTAGAAACATATGAAACTGCAAGTCAGTAAACAGTTCCTACAATGTAACAGGACGGGGTTAGCATTTTAACTCAGCAATATTTGAAAGGAGCCTGTGGCAGTCTGATGCTTATTCTCCAGCATCTACAGATTATTATGACACTAATCTCTCTGGACTTTTTTGTTTGTTTGTTTGAAACAACAAGCAAACAATTTCAGAGTTCTTTCTGAAGTATTGTCTAAAATATTGGAGAACTTCCTTATCCTGGCATCCTAGTGCCTGTAGAAGCCTGAGGTATCCACAGAGGCTGTGTACAGAATACAAAAACTACAACTAATGGTTTATATGTAGCTCTCACTAAAGGGATGTTTCCTTTTTTCTTTTTCCATAGTCCTATATATGCATTTTCATCTTATTTATTTATTTATTAAAACTGCCAGGTAAGGAGACCTGTTGGCTTTGCTCTACTTAGATGTGCACTCACAGTCATATTCACTCAGAAAGTGAATATGGCTTTCACAGGCTTTCGTTCTGAATCATTTTTACAGCTGTGCCAGTGGCTGTTGTGATGAACAGTTGCCTTTTATCATGTAGCTGCGGTAAGATTTAAACACTTATTTCATGGGTGCGGATTTCTAGATTTTTGCATTTCCTTTCTTTAGCTTGCTGACCTTTTTAGGTCTATAAATTTAAATAATTAAAAAAGGTGGAGTCATCTTTGGATGAATGAACCACAATTAAATTAATTTCTTTTTTATGAAAGTATTTTCCAAAATTTAAAAGATCTATTTTCATCATTTAAAAGAATGTGGGCATCATAGTATCATTATCATTTATATATGGCTTTGTTCAATATACTCTTTCAACAAAATCTTTTTTTTTTAACCACCTCATTCCTTAGAAGTAACATTTTTTGAAAATTGTGATCTGATTCAAGAGATGCACTGAGTTCATTTATTTGCTATAATTTGCAGCCTCTGCTTTTAGGATACCAGTAAGATGTTATGTACATGAGTTATATGAAAGAAATTCTACTCCATTCAGCCCTCTATTGTATAACACACTGTATTTTGAGAGGTCTGTTTGTCTCCCCTTTCCCCCAATTATTTGTTCATAATTAATAGTTAATAATAGGCAATTATTATCTGATAATTATTAATAATTGTCTGTAAGTTTGGGGAACATGGTAGGAGCACTTGTGGATACATGATAAGCAAGAAAGAAAGTAAAAGGGAAAGGCAGGCAATACAATAAATGATCCCCTGCCAACATCCAGACTGAGCTGAAATCCCATTCACAGAAAAAAATATAAACAATAAAAAAGGTTGGCGATTACCTCCCCAACCCCTACAGTGGTTCAGTAAAGCTGATATCCTTGACAGATGTGTTGTCAGGAATGTTGACAATTTGCTCAGCCGTAGATATTTTGAGTAAAAGCTTTTGTGTTCAATTAAAAGGCATTTTCCAGTTAAACTGTTTTTCTGGAAATTCTTCAAACTCTACCAAATGCAAGGTGATCATCTGAAAATGATCCTTCCTTCTCCTTCAGGCTTTCCTACAGGCATGTATGATGGTGACATTGCTTATAAAATTGGCACTGGGACTCTCTCTGTTTCTCTATCATTTTCAAACAGATAAATTGAAGATCATTTATATGTCCATTCAATATAAAGTGTCTCAAGTCAGAATAAGCCGCTTTTTTTAAGAAATCAACCCCCTACTTCTAAATGTCCATTAATCATTTACAAAAACTGTATCTTGCAAAGTGCAAATATCCACAACTTCATTTGCTGAAAAAGAAATCAAATAACAACTAACTAAAATCCTTTTTAAAATCCTTTTTTTTTCTTTTTTTTTAAGTATGGAGTTCATTTTCTAATGTTCTACACTGTAATTATAAGTGAGCTCAGTGTGGGGGGGAGGGGGGGAGGGTTATTTTATATAGTTATCACTCCTAAAGATTAGAAAGGTTAAAGAGAATATCTTCATGAGATTCAGAAGAACCGAACAACTGCTTATCATGTGCTTCACAGGCTGCTACATGCAAAGGCAGCAGCCAAGCACTTCTCAAGCTGCACAGAGCCTAACTGAAAAGCAGGCAAACAAAGCTTGCGCTCCTCAGTCTCTCATTCCTTTTGGGCACGTTTACACACAATTGCAATTGAATCCTCCTATCAGTAACAGGAAATCTTAAATACTGCTGAGAAAAAAAGGAGGAGAGAAAAAAAAAATAAAAAAAAACAAGAGTACTAGCCTCAAGTGCACCAAACTTTATCATACAAGTCTGCACAGCTCAAGACTTGAAACCAAAATTATATTCAACCAGGTGTTTAGGGCTCAGTTATATGATCAAAATTACAGCACTGCATATCATCAGATCCCTGAAGCTGGCTTTGTAAATGCTCTTAACTGCTGACAAATGCAAGGTAATACTGTGTTGCTTAACCTTCTCTCACAGCAATATTTTCGTGTGACAATACACGTTACTACCTTGAAGGATCTCGTGCTGTAACAGGGTGCACATTTCTACATTCAGAGGGAGACTGAATTCTGCAAATCTGGTTTTATATATTGAGTTATCTTTTTCTTTTCCCTTTAATCTGGCAGTGCCATGAAAACTCCATCACTGATAATACAAGAAAACATGGTGTTTCTGTGAAGCTAACATTCAAAATTAGTTTGTTCCACAGTATCCCAAAAAGCTATCATAGAATATTCTAGCATAAAAACACCTGGATCATATGTTACTATTGATTTTTAGTCATAGCCCTTCATTGATTTCAGTGGGCAGTTCTCATTAAGCATCCCTGGCATTAAATGGCCACTGATATTAGATTTTTTAGGAAAAAAAAAAAAAAAAAAAGTTAGTAAAAACAATCAAAATAAGAATCAAGAACTTAGTTCCATATTTTGAGCAAAGGTAATAACAAAGTTATCTGTCCTGTAGCACAGAATAATTGCAGCATGAAAAGGCTATTTTTTTAAATAAATCTCATTCCTCATGAACTAAAAGTAGACAGATTAAGTAGAATGAACTGGGATTACTTTCTGCAGAAGAAAAAAAGGAAATCTTCAGAGCCTGGTACTTCTTCCCACTATAGGAGCCATCTGGTGGAGAGAAATTATCTTCCCTATAGTAGCTTAAAAAGTGTATTTCCTCTCCTTGAATTAGAAAGATATTCACAGTATGTAAAAACCCAACAGCCTTGAATATATACATATATCTCTTTGACAGAGAGAATAAATATGGACAGATGAGTTAAGATATATATTTTTTCCCCTCTATGCTCATTATTGGATGCTCATTCCCTAGAGATTTCTTTGCATGATCCGAGATCTACTGAAGGGTAATTTGAAATTCTAAGGTCAGGAAACACTATTTTTTTTTTTTTTTTGGTGACACACTGTGCTCTGTGTAGAATCTGGATGTGAAAGTCACTTACACTCCAGTGCCAAACAGCTTCTCATCTAATATCGCTTACAACTTTTAACTACTGTCCTACTTTCTGAGTAGTTTATAATCCTCCAGGGGCATATTTACTCACATGCCACAAATTATCATCTGGCCCCATTTCACAGATGACAAGGAGGATTAAAGTGGTAGTAGGCAAGAAATTTGCAAAGAGGACAGAGCCGAACTGAGAGGTTTCCCCACCTCCCAGGCCAGTGCTTTAAAACACGAGCAGTACTTTTTTCCATTAGTTATTTCCACTGTTATAATTCTTCATTCTGTTATTTCCTACTTTAACTCAATGAGTTAGTTAGTTATGCACCTTATCTGGTTGGTAGTTCTAACAGCGAGCAGGTTTTCGCTCTCCATGGGCCTTGGAGACGCTTCCTTTCTTAGCGAGTCAAACATCATTTATAGGGAAATCATGTCAGTCCTTGCTGCCTTTGCTCCTATGTACATTTGATCTGAACATCTTTTCTCTTGATCCTTCGCTTTGGCTGCTAAGTGCTTTGCTTTTGCAGTGAGATTGTTCCAGCCCCAATTTCCATCAGTCATGTTGAGATCTGAGGTTGCTATTCAGTCTTCGTATGCGGGAATCCTCTCCGGTGAAAGGGGCGGCCTCATTGTCTAACTCTGGTGCTGCAGAGTTCATTTCTTTAATGACCTCCCCATTGTCACTTTTCATTGCTGCCTTTACAAACCCAAGTAGTACCTCACTGCTGGCTGTCAGAGCAGAGAGACGGACCTGCTGTTTCTCAAGGGAATTGGATGCAGTCAGCAAGTCTGGGCAGAAAGCAAGTTTTTCTCCTGGAAACATTAGCCCTTGCTTTTATCCCGAGTGCATTTACCCCCGTGTTCCTGCCTTGCACACACCTGATTTTCATGGAAATCATTGCAAAAGGCTGAGGGGGCATTGCTCCATTAGCCAATCAGTCACCTTCATCAGAATCTTTCTAGAACACTTAAAATCTTGATTTTAAAGGTAATTTCTCTCCAGATTTTCTTCAGTTATATCGTTTATAGACTTACAAATAAAACAGTTTACAAAAAGAGCATCAAAAGTCTTTAAGCCTATGTGACTTCCTATGAGACCGCTGTGGGCAACACAGGGGATTAGGCCAAGGTAACGCATTCTAGAAGCTTCCTAGCAAAACTGGGACTGCTGCAAAGTTTCATAGAACTATAGAGAAATACAATAAAAGTAACTTAAGCAATGTTCCAAGGAACCAAGTTTTGGATATTTCAAAGCAGTTGGCAAGTGTTTTGTGCTTGGTTCAAACTTTTATTTTCTTTTTTATATTATACCATCAAAGTTAAGGTAAGTCAGTTCCACAATTTCTTTACTCTTTGGTCTCTTTCAGACTTTGATATTCTCATTGCAGGGTCAGCTCTGAGAACTCAGAGCTTTCCCCAAAGACAAAGTTTTATCATTTTCTTCTAGGTTCGCTGACCCAGAAAAATTCTAGAAGAGCAAGAAATAGGAGCAAAGCAGCCACTTAGACTGCAAGAAAAGGTACAGATCCCAAGGTGGAAATACTAGCACAGACTGAGGCATTACTCAGAATAAGGAGAAAGGATACTTGGATGAAAAAAAAATATGAAAGCATGTAGACAGTTTTTGGTGGTGGGAAGTATGGGAGGGGCTTCTGTGGAAAGTCATGTAAAAATTATTCATAATACTGTGCCCTTTTTATGACATTTTCTATTACATACTTTTCCAAAATAACACTATAAAACACAGCTTTAAACTAGTAATCTTTGCACAGGTTTCGAAAGTTTAGTGTGATATTCATATTGTGTTTAGAATTTCTTAGTCCTTATTTTCAATAAGCTTTATATAAACCATAACAATATACTAGATTTCATTTGCATACAGTATTCTATAAAGTTTTCTATCTAACAGGTTAGTCTACATCTTAGTTTTTTTTTGTTTTGTTTTGTTTTTTAATTAAAAATCCTCAGTTCTATATACAAAATAGTTTGGGGGCAAAAACATGTGAATTGTTACCAAATAAGTAGATGAAAACTATTACCACAAAAAACAGGAACACAGTAGGGTAGCCTGAAAGATTTTATGATAAAAGTAATAACTTACAATGACTTCTGTACTGAAATTCTAAGGACACTAATTAATGATCTAGATGATCTAATAAACAAAATCAATGTCATTGCTCAAAATACAGTGTAGATCCACAGAGACATCAAGATGCCAAAGTCAAAAATGATGGAAACCTGTTCAGTATGGAGTTCTGCACCTCCTCCATTCCTAAGTCTTCGCAACAGCAGGGATGGGCTTTAATTACCTAAACCAAGGTGCCTATTTCAGGGTTGGCTAAATGGCTCACTAGGTTTTCCTGATTGTATTGACATCAATTATACCGGGTTCTGCAACATTTGTCTTGCATGTAGACACAAGATGGGGTGCCTGGAGTTGAATCCTAATCAAGGTCATTTAAACTTTGTCACCATTTCTCTTCTACTGAATTTTGCTGTAACATCACTTTGTCACTTTTCCCTACAAATAAGGGAATACCTTCAGATTCACTTAGAAAATGTTTATGAAATCATTTTCAAGATGAAAGTAATGAAATCAGCAGGAATTTTTACTTATTTTGTTCGACTAGTATTCCAGAAAAGCATTAGAATCCTGTTTTCAGATTTCCAAGGGTGTCAATATTTTACTTCAGAAATCAAATTAATTCCTCCCTTCTTGAAACAAGCAAAGTGTAATGTAATAATAGAATACATGAGAATCTTCCAGAAATAAATCTGTGGCCCAGCAGAAAAGTCTTTCAATAAGATTTACAACCCTGAGTTATAGATATAGTATTAAAAATCTCTTCCTAAAAAAAAAAAAAAAGATAATTTCTGCTTCAGTGATAAAATCTGATCTCTTCAATTTGGTGTTAAAATATTCAGGTAGTCAGGTAGTTTCAGACACCTTTCTGCCAATGTGACTTCTTTCAAGTTATCTCTGATTCTGTTTAAAGAAGCAACAAAACCCAGGCATTGCTTACAGATTTAGTTACAGAATGTATAACACATCATCATCTTAAGCAGGCTGTTCAGTCTAGTTAAAGAATGTTGTTGGTTTTTCAGTGTTTGTGCAGCAACAGCAGATCTGACCTAAAACTCATTTAAATGAAAGACATCTATTGAATCTATGAGCTTTGGGGCATAAACCAGTCAGCCTTTCACTGACTGAAATGTAGTAGTCAGATATATGATTCTCGTTTCCTCCCAATGCCTTGGACTTGAATGTGGTTATTCAAGGAGTTAGTAATCACAGGCCACTATTTTATAACCTATGAATGTTGTAAGAATGTAGATATATCAACTCAATACTGTTGCTTGAACAGTTTTTTTTTTTAAGCAGTGCAATTCAACTTCAAACTTAACTGAAAGGGGAAAAAAAGCAAGAAACAATATAAAAGTTGTGTTAAAACTGCAGCTCAGGAATGGAATATTTTCTCAAGAAAGTCTGCAAGTATAAACATTCACAATTATTGATGAAATATAAGACAGAAGTCATTAGCCATAGCTTTCAACCATAAAAAAAATTAAAAACAAACAAACAGATTAAAGCATGGTAAATAGAGCCATAGAATAAATAAAGCACAGAGGAGAAATGTATAGACTCTTTTTTAGTAAAATATTACATTGATATTAATGACATTACCATAAGGTCTCACTAGAATCACCTTCTAGTTTGCTATAAAGTGACAGTAGATTGAGTAAGTATTGATATAGATTGTTTTGACTAAGTATGAAAATAGAGACACGTCATCCTAGAAATAGAATGAAAAATCCCATCTGTAAAAAAGAATTCTCATTAATTTTTAACAACCAACAATTAGAAAAATTATCTGGGTATCAGACTATAAGGACCATTACCAGTGGAACAACACAGATGTCTACTTGCTGAATACTGTTCTTTGAATGGAATGGTTTGCCACATTTACTCCCTTAGGTTTATGTGAGAAAGTAGGACACAAAAAGATGTTTAATGTATATCTATTTTTCTCTTTAATCTTCCTTTATAAATTGTTAAGTGAATTTATTCAATAATGCCAAATCTAATATAAAATTGAATTAAGAGCAACAGATATTAAAATAATAATTCATTTTTTCAGACTGAATCTATGCTTGTCAAGTATCATTAATGATTATGAAAAAGGAATTACCTAAATAGGTGTCATTAAAAAGTTTCATTTATTAAATAAAATCCTAATGCAAAAGAGAAGAGTGGAGTCACAATTATGCAACATACGTGAAAATTGTTGTCCTGAGAAATACTATAGGACCAATGAAGGTCATTGCTATTAAGCCTTGCTTTGCAGAATTTCAGTGGAGTCCTCTTAACTTTGTAGTGACAGAAGAAAGTTGAGTTACAGTAGCAGATAAGGGGGCCTTCGAGCTTCTAGACCAGATTTCATTGCTTGCTTGCTAGATAGCTAATGTGAAGAGTGATTGCCATCTATAAAGCCTCTAATCTACCCCACCAAGATAAATAAAATGGGGCACAATATAAAATCAATTTTTTTTCAGTTTACCCTTCACACTGTATCATCTGTGGTCAAATTACCTGTTTTCACCAGATTATGTTTAAACTACACTTAAGTATATTTCTGAGCGGATGTGATAGAAACATGCCATGTAGCCAGGGAATGCTAAGGATAGCATTTCAGGTTATACAAAATAAATCTTTAAACTGATATTTCTTGTCAATCAGGCGAGGGAAATGATGAACTAAGAAATCTGGGTCTGAAATATGTCAGAAGATGATTTCCCACAGAGAGAAGTATTAGTAACAGAAGACTATTAAAATACCTGAAATTGCCTCACTTTCTTAGGTAAGTGGCAGTAGCACAGTAAAGAGGATCAGTTCATGCCCCTGTGAAGAAAATGGGTGGAAATTTGATGTTACAATTAGCAGCAGATAGTCTGTAAATTACTTTGTGACCACTGATAAAGAAGTGCAATAACTTGAGTTGCAGATATTGCAAGTGACGATGGGAAAGTGCACTCGGGTGCACTATTTTCCGTTTGGAAAATGTTCCTTTTTTATTCTTTTTTGCTTTTTCCCTAGAAGTTTTTACAAACAACTTCCTTATTCCCACTCTGATTTTTCAAGGTTGTGTCATTTCCCAATATCCCTTGTTTCCAGGCTACAGAAGAATGATTTGGTCTCGTGTCACTGATACACCGTTGATAGTTGAAGTCCATAGCTGTTGGTTGAAGTCCATAGCTTTTAGTCTCCCAGACTAGATACTTTCCCTTTGGGCCCTCATGTCTCCTGTAGGCTTTGTGTCCAAGGTTTCTTGAGCTGGCACACAACCAAATGGTATTTCAAGGAGGAGCCAGGACGTGGTTTCTTAAACCGCAGTAAAGAAACTGGACCTGAAAGCTCAGAAATTTGGAAATAGACAGTTTAGCTATATTCTGGATTATACTGGCCCAAGCATTGTAAATTACTTGATTCTTATAAGGAGGGTAAAAATCGGGATGTTTTCATTGTCTCCTTTTTTAATGGGCTGTGATCATCATTCCTAGCCAGGCTTATATGCTCAGTTCATCCAGAAATCACAAAGTTCCCAGTTTTTGAATTTGACGTAGAATTTGTGAAATCTAGAATCACTGCTAAAATAATCAAATTGTCTAAAGATGCCAACTCCAGATCATTATTTTTTTGTTGATGGAGAACTAAAGAACAGAGAGAGAGTGTGGCTAACCAAAATTTATGTATAAAATGAAAATAATAGCCTTCTGAGTTCTAGAAGAGTGCAACACTAGCCAGTGTTGATTCTCCTAAAGTAAATAAAATATGCAAGATATGGCACTTTCCTAGATGAATTATGATTTAGTATTCTCCACAAAAGATCACTGCCAGATGCTATATGCCTCAAAAACTATTTAGAACACAGGAAACTTAGTACTTAAAGAGGCAAAGTATATGAATCATGTTTTAGCAGTTCTCTGATGACTACTGTATCTTCTGCTTGTAATTCAAATCAACAGGGAGCTCTCACGAATCCTGAAGCAAAAGTTGAAAATCCTAGAGAAAGAACAGTGGTAGGTCCTGAATCTGGAATTTGCTTCCCCCGATGCACTACCATAGTCCTAAAGGTCAGCAAATTTAATCACTGTCACACACCAGCAGCCAGCAGATTCCAGGGCCACAGCTCATCATCACTGAGGATGATATGCCCTTATGCAGAAGGCAAAGGATCAGATAGATAAGCTTCACTTCCAGGAGAGAGGAGGATGTGCTTAACAGCCAGCCAGTTTTTGCATGCCATTTAGTATTCTTCTGTTATTTCAAATTGAGAGGGAGAGTTTCCAGATAATAAAATTAACTTTAGACTAAAGTGGTTAAAACGGTTCTGTATGAGTAGGTATCTGGAGGCTTTGCTCCATGGTAAGCTGTGCAAAGAGTATGAAGGTGAGGGAAGAGGACAGAAAGAGTATTAATAGGGAAATTAATAATTTTATGAGATATACAGAAGGGCTTGGTGTGTAATGATAGCGTGCATTTGTGGTACCTGCTGAAAGTCATACTTGATAGTTAAAAGTAGATAATATTTAGCATTTATATATAGTGCTTCAGAGGCTCGAAGTGCTATGTAAACATAAATAAAATAATCCTCAAAATTTTAAGATCTCTATTTTGATAAGTAGATTCTTCTTAAGATGGTCTTTGTAGCACAAAAGATTACATGTACTTACAAAATATGACAAACAACAGCAATAGTATCATTGGCCTTGTGAATTAGTTAGGCACCATTATTCCTCTTCTGCTGATGTGAAAAATGAGGTTTAACTGTCAGGAAACATCTGTGAGGCATGTCAATGACAGAGCTAAAATTAAAGTTTAAGTATAGCCTACCTTTTGGCCATTTTTTTTTTTTTTTTCTGCCTGCTAAGTAAATCTAAGGAACAACATGGTTTAGTGAACAAATGAACAAATGTACTTAAAGTGTTCACAGTCATGAGGTTTCTGTTCTGACAGCATTTTCATTGAAGCAGTGAGTTTATTGTTATTACTTTGAAGTCTATCTCAGAAGTATTTTTTTCTTTATAACAAAGTATAGAAAAAAAACATTCTTCAAGATATGGACAGACACTGACCACTGTCAAAGAACAGATCAATATCCCAATGTCTATTAATTTATCAGTCTGGTGCTTTTTTAAAAACTACTTGCTTATTATCCATTTTCTCTGCTTTTCAAATACAACTAACAGATATGTCTGTAAGAAAGGATGCAAGAAAGCCTTACATGGTGTAAAGATATCCAAAAGAGTCTGCAGAGATCTTATAATAACATTGATCCCACTTAGGAGTTAACTCAGAGTCCTGATGCTAATTAAAAATGTCAACATCATTAAATATTTCATTTCTCAAATAGGAAAGAAGAGGTTGAGTCACATATTTGCATAATTTACATAATAGACATCTAATTTTGGTGATTGAATTGATGACACCTGGGATGTCTAAGCTTTTTCTATAGTTCACATTTGACTCTGAAGTCACATCCAAAGACTTTTGCAGATCCTGTCACTACACTGATACTCTACAACAGGTATTCACCTCATTCATTGAGTTTGATGGCAACTTGTATGGATGGAGCACAGACAGTTTTAATCACTTTATTATTCTCACCTGATTCCTTCTAGGAAGATAAATGGTAATTCAAAGATGCTCTAATTTTAAGATCTTTCTCTCTCAAGAGGAAATAAAAGCTATTACAGCACTGCTTCAATAATCTATTACAGCCCAGCTTGAAAGAACAGGTTTGAGAACTCCTGAGTTCAACAGAAACAAACTATCACTGACAATGCAGCCTGGGAAACGGTTGTTTTACTTTAGGGCATTAGGAATTGGCAGGAAAATGTCCCGTTTATAAACTGGAAGTGGACATAGAACTGAGCCAAAACAACTTAACAGTTTAATTAACTCAATTAACTCCATGTTTTAAGTGCTAAATGCTTTAAAAGTTTACTTCCAGAAAAAGGTTTCTGGTGTTGGCAGCTGTGATCAAAAACTCAGCATCCTTTTTATTTTTGCACAAAGGTTCCTGATACACACTTAGGAATTTGTTGTTAGATACCTTTATGTAGTAAATTGTTTTGCTACAGTAGCTTAAAAAAATGGGGAAATTCAGTTGTCATGGGACAATAGGGGAAGTCATCTCATGAATTAATAAACAGCTCAAATAGTAGGATTAAGTGATCAGTTTTAACAAAAGGAGGATCTTAACAGTGGAACCCCACAGGGAGTTCCTGTGGGAATATCTGGGATATCTGCTGCTCAAAATAAATGATCTGGGGAAGAAAGTGAATAATGAAGTGACGGAGTTCTGATGATACAAAATTATTCAAAGTATTAATGGCCAAAACTAATTGCTAAGAGTTGCAGAGGATCTCATGATACCAAATGACTGAAGGACATCAAATGAGCATTATTATTGCTAAGTATAAGGTAATGTACACTGTGAATAAAGCACCTTGTTGCCAATACACAATGATAGTCATTAAACTAGCTGTTATCTTTTTTTTCTTTTTCTTTTTAAAAAAGGGAGTGTTTTATACATTTACCCTTTAATTAACACATAGTATTGGCCTGGTAATGTTTTCCTAGGGTTACAGTCAGTGGTATAAAAATTCTGAATGATAAGTTAGTTTAATGACCATCGCTGTGTATTCACTCCTTTTCTTGAAAAAAAAGACACCTAGAAAGGGAACCGAGAATTAAAAGAGTGCATAGTCATGGCGTCATACAAATTCACAGTGTAGTCCTATCCTGAATTAGGAATTTGTTCTTGTCTCCTCAGAGGCTAAAAGGCAGCAAGACTGCTGAAACAGAAGGCAAGAGTAAACAAAGGTGTGGATTACTTCCAAAGCTAAGCAGACCATGGCATGTCAGCTTGGCAAAGCAGTTACTGCGGTATGTAAAATCATGAATAGAGAAAAAACAATGATTATTTATTACTTCTCCTGACAGAATTAAGAAATGCGAAATTAGCAAGCAGAAACTTTAAAATGGAAGTGCACACTTTCCCAGCATAATGAGTGCCTATGTCGTGGAATTCATGGCTGTAACATGCTCTGAATGGTTTGAAATTGGATTACCCAGAATCACAGAAAAGAGACCCTTAACAGGTTCTGGCTCTGGCCCAGGGTGCTAAAAAGCAGGAATACAACCAGGTCCTTTCCTACATGTCAGAGACAGAAAGATTAGCTGGATGAAATTTTCAGTCAAAGTGTTCACATTATCTCAGCAATTTATTTCTTGCTGTTGTGCCTCTGCTTTTCATCTGTGAAATGAGGCTAAAAATATGTGCCACCATTACTTTGGGGGCATATTATGAGTTGAGATTTTCTGTGATGTCCTTAAAGATGCTTTAGATACATAGATTGCAGGCACTATATTGATTGCAAAATAGTCTGACATTTGCTTATGATTAAATGATTTAAAGTGTCTTATAAATAATATGGAGGCAGTTTCATCTAACTACAGTGACTTCTAAGGAGGAAAGACATTGATTGGAAATTTATTGGTCTGTTCATTTTACATCTCATTTTTGTGTTCATATAGGGCAGGAAAGTGTTAATGTTCTCTTTGGGCCACACTCTTGTTACACATGTGAAAATCTATAAAGTGCAACACAATTCCAATGCAACTGCATTTTAATATAAATAAATGGATATATTCTGGTACTCCTAAGTGCATTTAACTGAGATGTTTTTCAAACTCCTATTTCCTTGTCCTTATGAAAGAGGTAATGGATCCTGGTCAGGCATTTAGGAAAAAAAGGCGCACACTTTGCTGCTGGAGTAACAGTTGCTTTTTCCATTGCCTCCTTTTGAAGAACTTGCTGAAATACTAAGAAGAGAGTGCTCTTTTCTGACTTGCCTGTTAATGAAGGAGGTGGAGGAAGATGCCATAGTGTCTATTACTTTGCATGCAAGAACCACTTTCAAGTGAGCAGTGCCTTGACCTGTAAAAGTAAGAAGCCCGTATTCCTGTAAAATGTGATTGCTGCAATCTTGCTCTCATGTATTGCTCACTGTTAAACATTCTGCTTATTTTGGAGTCTATTTTCTAGACAGCCTGAAGGCCACTGAACAAAGAATTTTCCTAATTTTTCATAATACAGAAACACCTGTGCTGAGTAACCTCATACTGAACTCTGATATTTTTAAGGGGTTCGGTAATATACTCCACACTCCTCACCTGTGATTTGATGGTGTAATGGTTGAGTGTAGGGTACAATGGAGTATGATAGGACTTCTAGATAAGATTTTTTAAAAAGCTTGCCCAAATGTACTTGCAACATTATTGATTTTGACATACTTATAAGCCATCACTGGCAACACAGAACTGTTTCTGTTCACTGTAAGGGCAGAACAAGAATTACACAAAGGGTGCTTAATGGATGATGTCTTCAACTCCTAATATATTAATGCCTCCTTGCAAGGTACCATGAACATGCTGTCTTTTTAGAGACTCTCTTTACTTTAAAAAGTTTAGCTCATGGTTAGAACAAGTCAGGCTTAGAGTCATGCTAACTTTAGAGAATCTCTAATTATCAAGGCTATTCTTTAATAAACAATACCATACATTTATGAAGGTATCTTTGAAAAGAAGTGTCTAACATTGTATTTGAAAAATCCCTGTCAATTTTTCAAAATGTCTTAAGCAATTTACACTGTCTTCAATCCCCTTATAGTGTTGACTTTTGGATGGGCAGTAGCTATTTCCCCACTTCTGAACTTGCTTCTAAAATCATTTAGGATATCCAGCAGCTCAACGCATTAGTATAATCCTATTTTTTCTTAGATCAATATTATCTGGTATAATTAGTAGAGATAGTTCTGTATTAGTAATTTAAAAAATGCCTTGTTAAAAGGCATTTTCAATAGAGGTGCCAATCTCATTTGTGTAATTAACGACTGCATTATATCAGGAATTCAAACACTTTAGATGTGAGGATGAGAGTTCACTTCCCTTTCATCCCAATTTATGTTTTTTTTTTTTCTTTTTTAATGTGGAACAAACTGGCCAAAATGCTAAAGTTTTTTAAGTTTATAAATCAAAGTTACTGAAAGAGATCTTTCAATTTAATTTTTTTTTTTTCAGAACAATATTAAAAGTTAGAATCTGATAAACTCTTGACCATTAGGGCAATTAAGATCTAGTGCATTGACTGTATAATTACTGAACTGTGCTCTGGCGTGGATTAGAAGCTCCATTTTCTTATAAAAGTTGACCAAAGCAAATACTATCACAATTGTAACCAACTATGTCAGACCAGTGATTCATCATGCCCCAACTCCTCCCAACTCTAACAGTGCTCAAGTTGGTTTCAGTGGAAGAATGTAACGAGGGCACAAACGGAGCGACACTTTTCCAGGCCACTTACAGGCTGTGTCACTGCACTGCAAAGAGCTGAATTACAATCCATTAGTACTTAACAGCTTTCATTTTGTTTTTCTTCCAGAGATTTCATTCTGAACACATGTAAGCATTCATTTTAAAGACAATGTGCATAGTTGCAAAGACTGGAGGCTCAGCTTCATTTTCTCTGTTTTGATTTTTGGTCTGCTGAGCGTAACCTATCTACAACTGAACATGGAAGTGGAGTGTGGTGACAAAAAATATCAGTAAAGCCATGAGTCCAATGAATCATTAGTTCCATAATAATTTTCCTAAGGCTTACTGAAGACTTTGATAGTTGGGAATTAAAGAATGATGGAGTGGCAAAGTGAACATTAGCCAGAGAAGGATGGTATTAAGTTAAGGCAGAGAGAGGTGTCCTACTTTATGAAAAGAGAAAAGAAAAGAAAAGAAAAGAAAAGAAAAGAAAAGAAAAGAAAAGAAAAGAAAAGAAAAGAAAAGAAA
>JAYECN010807453.1:0-43337 GCA_035222435.1 Microcambeva ribeirae
ACCACCGGGCGGCCGGGGCAGGGGGCGGCGGCGGCGCCGGGGGGCGGCGGCGGCGGCGGGTAGTATGGTGGGGGGCAGCGAGGGGCAGGCGCCGCCAGACGCCACCGAGCTGAAGCAGCGGCGGCGGAAGAGCCCGCGGCTCTCGGCGCAAGCGGCGGAGGAGGCCGAGGCCGCTGTCGTTCCCGACGGCGCCCCGCAGGGTGAGCGGTGCGGGCGGGCGCTCATCCCCGCGGTGGATCCTGCGGTTGAGGGCGCGGCGGGCGGCGTGGAGCGGCGCGGGCGGGCGCAGCCTCGCGTGAGGGGAAGGGGAGCAGCGAATGGCGCCATTAACGGACGGGGGAAACGGTCACCGAGGTGGGGGGGCGCCGGGCCGGGCCTGCTGCCGCGGGGGCGACTGACGGGCAAAACGGGGAGGCAGCCTGCAGTGGCGTGGTTCTCTGTGGAATGTCTAATGCTTAATAGTCTCTTACACGTTTGCTATTTTATTACTATTAAGCTCTTACGCCTGTGGTATCTTTCCCGTTTTAGCAAATGAGCATCCCTTCGGAAGCCCGGACTCCCTGACTCGGCCCCCCATCAGGGTATCTAGGGCGGCAGGTAAGCTTGGGTTTCTGACCAGGAGAAGCTGCTGCCTTCACTGCTTTGCCTTGTGAGAATGCTGGAAAAAAAAATGCCTGATGAACATGGTTTATTGGGTTTGGGCACATTTTCTGATCTTGACCCAACCTAGTCATGCAACTGTAGATTTAGAAATTTGTCATTCCATCCGAAATCTGCAAGCAAGTCATCTTCATTGCCTTCCTTTTTCTGTCTCTTGGAGTTAAGCAGGGTTTGGTAATTCCCAGATGGGTGAATTGAGCTAATTCTGGCAGAGCTAGTGTATGGCCTGAAGTACACGGTATTGTCATTAGGCTTTCCTGACAAGGGTAAGTAAGAGCTGCCAGCATCATGCATCTGTTTTAAAACTTCCAAGAGACATAAAAGAATCTCTCCTTGAGGAAAAAAGGGAGAGGATGTATATATTTTTTGGGGGAAGCAAGATGTCAGTAGCTACCCATGTAAAAATAGGGATTATCACAACTAGTTAGTTCATAAAACTGTACTGTTAGCTTTACTCGTGAAAAAATGTTGTGGGAAGCAGTTACTCCCAAATGATGGCTGCCATAGCACTAACATGCTTGTTATAAATGTGTCTGGGCTGTCTCATGAGGTATAGTAGAGTGTTTTTTATTTTTTTCTTCTGGCATACTGCAAAATGAGGGGGTTGACAGAGATGTCAGGATTTTAACATCAGTGAAATTTAATTATATTGACAATGGGTGTAAAGGTAGAATGTTAAGAGACATTAGTGCTTTATACAGAAGTGAAGGAACAGAAGAACAACTTACAGTCCTTTTATTAGTAAGTATAACAGTGTTTTTTTGTTTTTTTTTTGTTTTTTGTTTTTTTTTTTCCTGGAGAATTTAAGGAAGAGCAGTGGGACTGCGTGGGGATTTTTATAAGGATTCTTAGTTTCCTTGTGTGTGTTCTTTCCTGAGAGTAGGGAAGTAGAATAGAAACAAAACCACAACTTGAAAAGCTGGGTTCCAACTCCTGCTTTGAGGTTTTAAATATGAATTAGGAAACTTGCTTCTAAAGTTTAAAGATCTTATAAACCATGTCACAAGGAAGGCAGCTTCTAGATCGTAGAAAATGTACATTAGTAATCCTCGTTAGGTAGGATTGTGAAAGGCATGAGCTAGATGTTTTTGGCGCTTCATGCAGTCGATAGTGGTAATGGAATATAGGTGCATACATGTTGCATGCAGTCTCATCTTGGTATTGGAAGAAGACTGAACCCATAAGGCTAGGGATGTACTGGACTTAGGAGTGGGCATCTCTAAGTTAAAACAGCAGCTTTATATTTTGGTTTATAGACCTTAAAACAGCAGCTTTATATTTTGGTTTATAGACCTTTCAGAATTTCATGGTTTTCTAGTCCCTTTGATTAAACTGGCGTATGAAATGGGGATAGATCTCTTGGCAGGTGTCTGTGCAAAAGGTAGCTGGCAGGTAGATTTAAAGTGGATTAATAAATTCTCTGTAGTTCATTGGGAGGCAGGAATTATCCTTTTGGTAGCAGGCTGAAGGTCTTGTAATTGCCGTGTTTGTTTTTGAAAGGTAAAGTTCATGAGCAGAGGGTTTCTTTTCCATGGAAGGGGTGCCATGCAGGCAGCCTGCTGCGCTAATAGTCTTCCTCTCCGCTGGAGATGTCTGTGGTTAGTAAATGAAATAGAAATTGCTGATTAACAGACTGTCCTCATGTGTGAAATAATGTTGAGTTTGTTTACAGCACTCCTGCTTGCAAAGACTTCCTTTGGGAGGTGCGGAGTACTGACTGATGCAGAGAGGGGGAGAGGAATTAGTGTGGAGTGCATGAGTAGCCCTGTCTAGATTCATAGATCCTCTCAACCTTTGAATACCAGCTAACACTGCTAGTGAAATTTTCTTGCAAAGCCTCTGTGTGTTCTGGAATATGGCTATATTGTTTGGTATTCTTGAAAACTGAGTAAATAGATCAGTATTTTTTTTTTCTTAACTCATTGAGAAATTACAATTGCTACCAAGTTTTTTGGGATAGCTTTGAAAATGCAGTATCCCACTTAAGAACTTGCAGATAAATTAAGTCACAGGTACAACAGTGAGTTAAAACTTACTTTTTTTTTTTTCCTTTTTTTCTTCGTGTGTTTCAAAACCAGTGGCATGACAAAGGTGCCAGAACATATTCTAATCTTTTTTTTTTTTTTTTTTTAAATTTTCTTGAGGTAAAATAATAAACACTAGGTGGCAAGATGTGAGTTGTTTCTCATGTGTGTGGTATAAGAGCTATAGGAACATTTTAAGCTACAGGAGAACCCTGTACTGTTAAAGAACGCAAAAGTGCCCAGTGTGGGTATCACAGAGAGAAAAGCATTATTGATTGTGTTCTTCTGATTGGGATTTCTTCTGTTTATGCCCTCAGCTCGATCATTTTGTCATGACCT
Organism: Microcambeva ribeirae; assembly: GCA_035222435.1. Taxonomy (NCBI): domain Eukaryota; kingdom Metazoa; phylum Chordata; class Actinopteri; order Siluriformes; family Trichomycteridae; genus Microcambeva; species Microcambeva ribeirae. Next base: position 3,024 of record JAYECN010807453.1, read on the forward strand.
CTGTTTCACAATTGTGCTACAGCTTTCATCACCTACCTGGACTTTTCTTGTTGCTTTTTTTTCCTCTCTGAATCTGGGCAGCCGTGTGGTTGCACTTTATCCTTTCAAACCTCTTCTTATGATTCTCCACTTCTGACTGGCTTTCCATCCCTGACCTTTGCTCTGCAACTCCTATGACCCTCCTGGACTTTATTCTTTCTAGGTAGTAACATTAACTAAGATGAGTTTTAGTGTCTGAATGGCTGCATACTTTGGGAAGCAAACTAAAGGTATTACTTGCAGTGGAGTTGATTTTCCTCTAAGACTTTTGTTCTGTAGTCACTTTTGGAAACCAACCCCTACAATGACCCTTGGGAGACTGTAACTGGAAAACCATTGGTTTAGTTCATAAATGCCCTAAACAGTGTCTTGGTCCTTTAGGTGTTATTTAGGTTTACAAATGCTTTTATACTGACTATACGAATCCTTTTTTTTCCCCTCAGATAGTCCTTCAATTTACTTCCTTCCAGAGCAACTGAAAAGGGAAAAGGCAAAGATTTATGACAGCGATGAACCCAAGAAACCATCAGGGCATCAGTCAGACACTGAGACGCTGTTAAAAGGTAACAACAGGGGTTTGGTTGATACACAGTCATGAAAAAGGTATTTCGTCTTCACTTGGTGCTGATTTGGCTTGGATTTTGGCTTGTGTATCTTGATCTAAAGGAAAGAAAGTTTGAATGAGACTATTTATTATAAAAGTTATGTCTATCTGTCAGCTCAGCTTTCAGTTTTGAAAGTAACAAATTTGGTACTTCTTAATAGAATTCAGTGTCGATGCTGCTAATTCCTCATTCTTTTCATTTTATTGCCTTAAAAAAAAGGGGAAGAAACATTAATGCTTGTTAACTCCTCCGTCTGCAGAGGAGTCCGAAGTTGTCATATGGAGCAGGTTTGGTTTGGTAGTTAAGGTAGATGTGACTGCTTCTCTGATAATCTTTTGAAGAATTCACTGAAAGAGCTAAACACGTTTATGACTTGTCTGTCTTTTTCTAAACTCTTTCCATTTTTGCTTTGGTTTCAGAAAGGAGGGCTGACTTCATTGAGAAAAAGAAAGAGCATCACCTGCCTACATTACAAAGTAGGTGGAAAAGTAATTACTTAATCTTTGTTTGCCCCTAAATGAAAAGTGAGATAATAAGAAAGAGCTAGGTGAAAAGGGTCCTCTTCCTTTTCTGTGCTTGTATTTTGCGTGTGCCTTGAAACACTTTGCTCGAGAAGGTGGAGACAGAATGACAGACCCGGGAAGCAGACCCAAGTAGATCAGTAGATGAGATGGAGACACCAGTGTGTATAAAGCCAGATCCTCCTATGAAGTTATTCGCCTTGCTGACCCAACAGAAAAGAAAAGAATTTTTTTTTTTTGTTGTTCTTCTTTTTTTGGGGGAAGGGAGAGGATGATCAGTTATATGGTTGAGTGAAGAATTTGGACAGTCGCTTGAAACTCTAAGTTTTAGTGTGCCTACAAAAGTGCCACACTGGAGTTAGGCAAGCCAATAACTTGTTTGGTCTGTAAAGAACTTGTGTTCTAAATAAGCAAAGATTCATAGGTAGAGTAGGATCTGTTATCAGACCATTTGTTGAAATATTTTGTTTACTTTGTGTGAGTTATCGATTTTTTTTGGAACTGTGAAAACTAGTGTCTTTAAACAGGATTGCATGCAAAATATTACAGATGGTAATCTGTTAGCTATTAGAACATTTACTTCAGATTAGCTAGTTAGAAGTTCAATTTCTATGCTCTGTCAAGGGGAAAAAATGGGGAATGGAGTAGTTCTGTTAAGCCAGTTAAGCTCTGGCTTTAAACCAGAGCTGCTTTTAGCTACTGAGTGACTATATTCATACAGAAACAAGGTTGTAGCATTTATTTTGGTGTTCTTGAAATAACTGCTGCAGGGTGTGATAGTTTATTCTTGGTAATATCACTGACAACATCCTCATTGGTTTATATTATAATAAAGTGCCTTCACTGTTGAACTGGTTGCTGTAATTCTTGTGGGGTTTTTTTTGTTTGTTTGTTTTCATTGATTGACTAAATGTAGAAAATGTCCTTACCAGTAATTGTGCTGTATGTATTCGTACAGTTCTCTTGGGATAAGGAAAGCTGTTCACAACTTTTCCTATGGATAATGTCTCTAGTATCTTGCTGTCTGACCCCACTTAAATAAATAGACCAAGAATATATTTTCAGTTGGAAGCTTGTATTTTGCTTTAAAAGCATGATTCATCCCAATAGACTGACAGCCAATAAAACAGGCATCTGACCCCAGCTGGCTGGAGAGGAGATATAAGACTGTGCCTCTAAAATAACATGGTGCTTTTGCTACTTAAATCTTTCATGGTGCTATTTTCCTAAAATATGCATCATGTGAGCTCCCATTTTCTGTCGTCCAACTTCTTGAACAAAATTGAAGACCTTAATCAGTTTGGGGTACTCCTCTGTAGAAAAACGTGCAAGTTGCCCAGCTTTTGTCAGTCTGTCATCTTGGACCTCGGTTCTTACTTGTATAACTCTTAAAGAGTTTAAAAATTATTAGGGGCAATCTGTGATCAGTTGTAGAATTTAGTAAAATGTTTTTAGAGTTTAGTATGTAAAAGCATAACTGAGCTACTAAACTGAGCTACTTCTAACTAAAATAAAGGAGTTTTGTGATTTCAATGTCCTGTTAAATTCTCTGCTGGAGTGTTGACTACAACTCTTATGTATTACTTGCATGTTCCTCTCTTAATCTCTTAACAGACAGAATTAAATCTCAAGATCGGCCCAGTATAGGGAAGCAATCACAGCCTTCATCCAAAAGTAAGACTTCTGCTTTCACTTCTGTTTCGTGTTTGTGTTATGTTTAACCATTTCCTTGCCTGTCCAAGTGTTAGATTTCCTCGTGGTTAGTGTTAAACTGAAGATCCTTACCTGAACAAGTGACTTGTTCCCTAGAGTGTGTGTTTTCAGTGCTAAGGAAATAAGTAATGTTTCCGCTTGAGTTTAGGTCTTCTATATGTAGTGCTTACAAATTTGCTGCAAGATGAAAATTGAGGCAGGCCTGGTGCTGCTCTTATCTAACAGCTGTTGTTTTGCTGTTCTGCTATAGGTTAGGAAGGAAAAGGGTGTAAGTTTTTCCCCCGCCCCCCTTCCAGGAAAATTATAGGTGTTCTGCCACTGATTTTGTTAGTAACAGAATTGGTATTTAGACTTCAAAGTAGGTCAAATAAGTGTTAATTTAACTGTTCAAATATAAAATCAAATCAAACCATGTGTAGTGTTGAGCTCCAGCATTTAAAATGCAAATACTGCTGCAGAAACCATTTTCATATACTTATTGGGATAGGGAGGAGAAATAGCACCACATAAACCATTCTGGTGATGCCGGGTTTTATATCGGTCTGCTTCTCCCCAGCCTAAATGTACGAACAAACCTGACCATTTTAAGGTTCAGAATTTGTTTTTGATTAAATAAAGGGTAGGTATTGATAAACTATCAGATGAACTGTTCTAGAAAGATGTGCAGTTACTTTGTCATTTCCAGAAGTATTTCAAAAATGTTTACTTTGTAATACTATCACTTCTTTATGTTAATAAAGAAGCTGAAAGCTTTTCTTTTATTAATTAGAATATCTTCTGTATTCAGCTACTATACTGATAGCTCACGACAGTGAGATGAGTTCAGTTGACTTCTCCTGATTCATCTTATTTTGTTCTTGCTTGTTGTTGTCTGATTCATTTTAAAATACTTTTTTTTTTTCTTTTTTTTTTCCCCTCCTCCCTGTTTGGTCCTCCTTTCTGTAGGTGCTGGTGGATTGCAGCGTAGATTTCACAAGGTCTGGACTTTGTTACTGCTTATTCTGTTAATTAGTATCCCATTGCTTTGGGTCCTGTGGAGTGGAATGCCAAGGTTTCTAGACACAGCTTTGCCAAGCAGAGATATTCAAATTCTGCAAGCGTTTCGGGCCCAGATGAAGAAAATCAAAAATACTTATCAAAGTCAGGATCCCAATTTATGGAAGAGAACACACATGTTCCTTGAGAAACACCTCAATGCTTCCCATCTACATTTGGAGCCAGCCATTGTGCTGTTCACAGCTGGCCAAGAAGCTGAGAAGGCTTTAAAATGCCTAAGTAATGAGATTGCAGATGCTTTGGCCTTCTCCCAGAATGCTACGGCAATCAAAATTAACGGGGCAGACAAAGCTGTATTGGACAGCGATGTCGTTAAGTTGGAAGTAGATGATGTGCTCAGCTCCGGGTTCAAAGGAGGCAAGAAGGTAGCAGTGGTACATCGATTTGAATTACTGCCTGCAGGCTCCACCTTAATCTTTTACAAGTACTGTGACCATGAAAATGCAGCATTTAAGGACGTGGCTCTTCTGCTGACGGTTCTCCTGGATGAACAATCTCTGAGAAAGAGCCTGACCCTGCAAGAAGTTGAGGAGAAAGTACGAGATTTCCTCTGGACCAAGTTCACCAGTTCAGATGCTCCTAGTTCTTATAAGAACATGGACACAGATAAACTGAGCGGACTTTGGAGCCGGATATCTCACCTTGTCTTGCCTGTTTGGCCTGAAAAGGGCCTCCCTGTGGAAGGATGCGCATAAGTTGTTAAAGGAGGATCAGGAAAAGAGGAAGACAGAAAATGTATGTTGTAATGGCTGAACAGGGCAGAACTTCCTACAGCTGCTGAGCTGAGGCAGCACACAGTGCTCTCTGTGCAAGAAAATCTATCCAACCATCATGGTTATTTCTGCTAAAGTAGCAGGGACTTTCTAAACTCCAAAAAGTGAGAAAGGAGCATAGTTCTTGGTAAGTTGCATTTGGTAACATTTTCAGGTTGAGCACTTGGGGTTAAAATAAGAGTCCCGTACTGCAAGTGATTCTTCTGCTTGAAAAGCTATCTGGCTTTGCCCTGAGGATCCTTTCTAGAGGTGGGACATGCTGGTATTGAATATGACAAGGTAATGGGATGTAAAAGCTTGACTTCATCTGACAGAATTGCTTTCTTTTCTGCCTGGGACATTAATGAATTGAAAATGATGGTAAAGTAGGAGTTCAAGTATAAGCTTTTTCTTGGTCCAGTTGACCGCAACATAGCTGTTAGCTGTCTCGAGGCACTTCCAGAAAAGGCAAAATTGCCTAGTAGATCTGTGATTTGTAGAGAACCTTTCAGCAAGGACTTTTTTCCTTAAATGAGCCTGCCCCAAGCAGTTCTGGAGACTGAGAAAAGCTGAGGTACAAAGGATTGCTTGATGCTAGTAGTAGACATCAGCCAAATAATCCCTCAGCACCTCTGTCTCGTTGCTGCCGGGAATTTTCTTTGTCAAGTTTTTTAAATCTTAACTTGGGGGAAAAAATGATAAATGTCAGCTCTGTGTGTGTGTGTGTGTGCTAAAGACTTGTTCCATCCCCTTTCCACAAACAGAAATTTAGGAAGACATAGATTATTTCTCACTTTAATAAGATGACTATTTTTGCATCAAGAGGATTTATTTATTTGTGATAGTCATATCCTATAAAACAAAATAACCTTTTTCATGCATCTGTATATAAGTGGCTGCTTACTATATGAAACTTTAGTGAAGAGCAGATTTGCATTGCCAGTATCTTAAAATGTATTTTAGGCATGTCAAACTTATTTAAAAAAAAGAAAAAAAAGAAAAAAAAAAAAGAAATGCTGTTCCTATTGTAAATATTGTAGGTGTATGTAAGTGAACAGTAGCACTTCCATTATCATTGCTGGTAGTGTATGCTCTTGTTCTGTGTGTGTTCAATTTTCATGCGCATGAAGGAATGTGTGAAGACTGATCTCGAATTAGGGGAATGTTTTCCCATAACAGCTGAGGGATTAGTGGCTCTTGGACACATCCTTTATTCACAAGACTCCATTGAGCTCCCCTGTTGTCAACATCCTTCTTAGGCAAGAGGCCTCTTGGAGGTGCTGGAGCTTCTCAAGTGGATTTGTTCTGACCACTGAGAGCCAAAAATGTACCATGCTTTTTATTTTAATGTGAAGAAACAGCAAAGAGACGTGGAAGTGCTGCTGTTCTAGATGCTTAATGATCGCTCAGGAAAGGAGAGATGGCATTTATATTTTAGACATTTCACTGGACTAATGTTTTGTTTTAAAATGTGACTTATTTCTGAGTACATACTCATACTTGTTTGTACATCATGTAAACTATTTTAGTAATCATTAAAAATAAATTTACTTGTTTTATAATTTGTTTTAGTATTTGCCCATTCTATATTAAGTAGTCAGATTATTTTTGTTTAGATGTTTAAAACTTTCATTTAACTTTGATCAAATATAGACATGTAAAATATAAGCCTTAGCAACATTTAAAATTTCTTAGGAACTTGAATATGAGATGGATATTGGGATGCAGATCTTTGGTACCATCAGGGCTTCTCTCTAACTGGGCACAATTCAAGAAATTGTAGTAGTTCTGAATTTCTTACTTGGTGTTCTTGTACTGCTCCCCCATTCTGATTTCAAATGGAACTAACAGTAAGATATGGTTCACCATTAGTATGGTACAAGTGTCAGCAGCTGACTGCTGTTCTTGTTCTTGTTCTTGCTGAACTCTGTTCTTGTTCTCCTCTTAGATGTGTGCTCCTGTACTTCTACTATGCCAAATTAGTACACTGTGAGCTGGCTGGAGGGACAGATGTTACTGAAAATTTAGCTCAGGAAAAAGAGGATATACTTGGCAGAATCAGCAACCACTGAGAAGACTAAGCTGTGACATGAAGGCAAGAAATTCCTACTAATACTAAAAAACATACATAATCCAGGTTATTTTATCTTTTGGAAACTGCCCTGCTTAAGAGACTTCTGAGAGTTATGTTCCACTACTTAAAGATAAAAGAGGAAGGTGACTAGAAACTAAAGACTTAATCACCTATTTAGTGTTGTGTCAGATTACAGCTTTATGTTATTTTATGTTAACTCTAGGGAAAGTGAAGTGTATTTCCAAATACAGTTTGAGTCGGGGAAAAATAAACTAAAAGCAAGACACTGCATAGCTCTTTTGCCCCATCTGGAGAAGTGGGAACACCCAGGATTAGAAGACTGTACATCTTGCTGAAGAAGCAGGTCCTCTTTGTAGCCTCTTGGGGCTTTGTTCTTAAAAGGCTGTTGTGAGGTGTCTGCAGGTGCGTAATGCAGATCTCATTAAGTACCTCCTCCTCAGCCAGAGGTGAAGAGTAATATCTGTGTTGTTCACAGGCAGCTGCTTGCTCTCCTGGTTATTGCTTCACTGCTTGCTGCAACAGCCATTTGATGTATAACCTTTGGGTAGAACCATTTTGGGGAGCAAAACCAGTTGAACTTCAATTTATCATCAAAATAGTGCAGAGCACTTATTTTCTAGTACTCAGCAAATGAGTTCCTTGAGAGTTTTTCCTGGCAACATCGTTGCTGTGAGCAGGAGTGTTACTGTAAGGGGGTTTCAACGGCTGTGAACTACTTTAAGAACATTCCCTTTTCAGAGAATAGTCTAGGTGAAAAATTTTGAGAAAGTACAGACAACCCTCACTAGAAAACAAGGGCCATGATATAACGGCATGCATAACAAGAAGTTACGAATCTCAGATATGTGTATGTGCTGACAGTCTGAAGATAAGGCTTTAGACTGGAGGAGGAGGACTGGAAAATGTGGTGCCATCCTGGTGGCAGGAAATCAAGGCACAGATCAGCCCCTTGTTTTCAACAGTGAGTGCATGTATTAATGGGAATAGTAAAAAAAAAAAAAAAAAATATATAGAAATGAGAATTTGGGTGTTTGCCCTGGTTTCCTGGGGCACCCAAAATTCTCCTGCCGCAAGCAGCCACTGGGAGCTGGGCAGTCACTACCCTGCAAGTAGTGACCCAAAGCAGGAGGTGCAGCATGGGTCTGCTTCCCTAGGTGCTGCTGTCGTCTTGTGTGGCTGCAGGGTGATGATACCTGCTTCAATTTTAGTAGTAAATGATGTAAAAGGGACCTAGAGTTATGTGCATCTTCATCTGTTGCTACCTTGTCTTTCACACCCTGCTCTGAGTTTCGATGCCCTGAGCAAAGAGGAGTTTGGAACGTGCTTAAAAGGTTGGTTTGAAAGAATGGTTTCTCTTTTCTCTCTCTCTCTCTGTTCACAACAAAAGCATTCTGTCTTTTTTTTTCCACAAATTAAAAATAAATATGGATTTGGGATGCCTTTTTGATAAATTGTTCTGAACTGGTAGAAGATTTAGGTCACACTGGGTACAAGAGGCAAACTGAGCTCCATGTTAAGATAGGTACATAAATGGTACATGCTTAACGGAACATAGCTATACTCCTCATCTGTAGTGCAATTGCCTGCATAGCATATTTAGAAAAACATACTATTTTGGCAGTATGTAACGATCACAAACAGATTTTGTATTGAGGTCCTGTAGCACAGCTGGAAAATGCTGAGGATAAAATTGGAAATCTGGAGTAAGTGCTCTGTAATGAGGCTTTCTATTTTAAAATCCTAAATCGCATGCAGAAAACTTTTTTTTCTTTATGCTATTTCCACTGTAATACCAACTGCAAAGTTGTGGAAGGAGAAGGAGAGTTGCAGTCCCCACAGCTGTTGAGTATCCTGTTTTATTGTCAGCCCCTGACATTAGGGCTTATAACTGAATGCCTGGACAACTTCATGCCATGTTTGACAGGTGGAAGCACTTCCCCAAATTCCCTTCCCCAAATTCCTCAATGGCTCTCCGGAGGCATGTCAGTCAAGGAAGGCGGAGGGAGAGGCTGGCTGCTCTTCTTTCAGGGGTAGTAGCCAGCTGCCCCTTGCTAATTTTAGAAGTGGTGTGCAAGGGTGGTATGGAGTGGAAAACTTCCCAAACCTCTCTCTCAAAGCAGCAATAGCCAAGTTAGCGTAAAATGAGCTGGTGGTTCGCTGGGCTCAGCTTGCAAGCAGCTCCCAACACCATGCTGCACTTTCTTCATTGCTTTGCAGCCTAATGACCAGTTCATCAGCCTGGATTGGAGCTTGATTTTCTTTTTTTTTTTCCTCCCAGGCATGGTTGCTTGCAGGTAAACAGTTTATTTACTTCTAACGATAGCAAATTTCACGAGAGAAATGTTTCTCTTCTGCTTTGTGCAAGCTCTGCCTTTGAGAGCTTTATGCCCATTGCTAGGGCATCTTTAAAAGGGATATCCAGAGTTTTAATGATGAAGTTGCATTGACAGATGCAGAAAATGAGTCATGTGGAAACAAAATCAGAGCAAACATTGCCTTTAATTTTACTGACTGAAAATAACAACTTTCTCGTTTGGAAAAAAAGAATCCTAATGTAATGCCTTATTTTCCTGAAGATAAAAAGGAGGAGGATGAACTAGATTAACTGCTTTTAAGCAGAAAAGAGAACCTGTGTTTAAAAGCATAATTAAAGAGGCAATGCATTATGAAAGTGCTGAATAATTTAAATAGTCTGCCAAACCAGCAATATTAAGCAGTAAATTTAAAGCAAACACTAGGTGATGATCGGAACGTAACAATTTAAATTGTCCTAGTCTGCAATGAGGGCTCTTGTGTGTTGTGGTAATAACCCTTTTGCTGACTGAAAGTGTCATTATTGTTATTATTACTAACAAACTCTACGTTTGGGAGGAGCAGGTTTACTCTTCCAGCAGTCTAGTGGGAATAAGGCACTGCTTATGCACGCCTCCAGTGGGGAAAAATGGTGCCTATTGATGTTTTATTTTTTTTTTCTAGGAAAAAAAAAAAAATCTATTTTTATCTAGCAAAACAAAATTATTTTTCAAGGTTTAACTGCTGACATCTCAGACTTACCTCTCATTTGGAATGGGCTATGCTTACTCTGGGAAATCCACGCTCTGTAATTAGTTTGTGTATGTAAAGGAGCCAAATTAAGTTAAACGGGTACTCTGTAATTGTAACGTGATTAAGATCGGAGCTGCTTGTGCTAGGCATGGTTTGTATGGAGAATGTCTGCTGTCTGCAAGAAGAGGGCCAACGTGGGAAAATATATATATATATATATATATGTATTTTAACGCAAACTTGAAGAGACTTAACGGCGAGCGTATTAAGTTTCCCTCAGGAATTAGGGAAGAAGTGGAAAACCCCCTTTCTGGGAGGGGTTTTGGGTCCAGGGAAGAGCCCAACCGCGCCCAACATGGCGCCAGGGGCGACGAGCGCGCTGCTGGGGGGAGGGGGCGCCGCCATGTTGGGAAGGTCCGCGGCGCGCCGGCTCTCGCGAGAGCAGCGGGGCCGCCCGCTCCCGCCGTGCCCCGCGCCGCCGCTCTCGCCGTCGGCGCTCCGTGTCGGTCGCTCGCCGGTAATGGCGGCGGGCTGGGGCTAGCGGTGCCGGCGTGAGCGCGAGCCCGCGGCCGCCGCCGCCGCGCCCCGCCGCCCTCCTCCCTCGCGGACCCCGCGGCATGAGGCGGGAGCCGTCCCCGCTGCGTCGGTCGCCGCCAGGTGAGTAGGAGCCACAGGCCGCGCCGGGCTCCGCGCTGCCGCTTGTCAGCGGCCGCGGCCTCCCCGCTGCTTCTCCCGCCGCCGCTCGCGGTTTGTTCTGGGTCGCCACTCCAGCTTGGGGGTTCTCGTCGCGCCGGCCCTGGGCTCGCAGGGGCCCTGGGCGCGCCGGGTCCACCCTCGCAAAGCGCTGCTTGTGCCGCTCGTTTTGGCGTTTAGGTGTCGGTGCTTGGGGCTTTCTGCTGTGGCTGAGGCATCTGCCGAGATAACGCCCCTTCTTCGTGTAGCTTTTCTGCAATAGTTTATCTTCTCTTTCCTTTGGAAGTAAGCTTGGCAACGAGGCGTATACAGGCGAACTGTATGTGCACGTAGAGATTTGTAAGCCAAACGTGTGTAAGTGCTTCTGAATGTTCTTGTCTGTAGAACTCTTGTCCACAGAACTGTGTTTTCTTGTATTCAACACCCTTGTAGAGATGAGCTCTCCAGGGTCTTGTAGTTGCAAGTCTGTAATTTGACTGGGCAGTCCTGTGTTTTGGTCCTCTTAAATGACTTCACAGGGTGCACGGTTGAAAACCAGCTGAAAAGTCTGTTGTGACCAAAAACATAGTATGGGTGGGACAAGCATGCAGGCTGTAGGGCCCCTGCTTGTTTGTTGTGTTGCACCTGAACGCAGCAGAGCTGCCGATGCCTTCTCTGCCTCTGATTGCCGCTGCCGTTTCATTAGTTAGCGCTTCAGGTAATTAAACCCAGTGCCGGTGAGGGCACAGCAGTGCCATGCACTGGGGAAGGCTTCGCTTTCTTTGAGTGATTCTACCTAAAATAAAGGTATGTTGTAGAGTGAAGCGTTTTTTGTGTGTGGTTCTATAAGGGGCCAGGGCGCTGGAGAAGCTGTACTGCTGACTGCTTTAGATCTGCTGGTAGACTCCCCGGGCCAGGTGTGGCTGTGCCTGAAAAACCGTGATTTCACAACTATAAATCACACTGCTTACACAGGTTGTTTTTACTAAGTTGGTGCCTGGCTCAATAACTACATTTCCCTTTGGAAAGCCTGAGAAGTACAAAACTCCCAATGTGCACAGTGCCTTTCATGTGTAGAAATAGCTGTATTGGCTATTTAAAAAGCATCCCTTGTGAGCTAAATAAATTAAATGGATTAGAGGCTAACTTTGCTATTGTAGTTTTGTTCAACTCTTATGTTTTCTGTTCACTTTGGTATAATATTTTTTTTGTGTCTTTTGCTACCTGTCTAGCAGACATAACTACTAGTTTCTGCTAAGAAAATTATGTCATGCTGAACACATGTATATAAAATGATTAATGTAGCCAGTCTCATTGACTTGAGTGGGGTCAGATGAGGCTGTATTCTCCAGCACATGTCTGACTTTAAAGGTATGAATAGTAGCAGTTGAAATCAGGAGCGTTTGCTTGCACAGCACTAGATCTGTGTATGTTGCTGTATCCATGGCAGTTGCACTACGTAAGGTGAGCAACCAGTCGGTTTGCTGCTGCTTTCCTTCTGCTGCTTTGGCTATAGTCCTGGCATTGACCCTGCAGCAACGTGATTCAGTTTGATAAATGGGAAGAAAACTAACCCAGCAACAACAGCAAAAAGTGAATAATGTTCTGCTGGGCTAGTGAATTGAACTGGCTTATGGTGCAGTCAAATGAGTGTCGCAGCCATCACAGCAGAGCAACAAGGTCGGTGACTCCTTTCATCATTGTTGAACAAATTTAGCAGCTTGATTCTACTCTCTAAATTCACATTTAGAGTGTGCCTTTTTTTAAACAGTCAGCTAAGCTATTTAAGCAGTGTTGCTGGTGCACTTTAATTTCTGCCATACAAACCAGTATAAGGAGTACTAGCAGGAGAACAGGTATAGTGGTATGATTAGAACTGAAGAGTTTGAGAAGTTAGAAGATACTTGCATGCATAAGTCTGAAACCTTTGTCAATGCATTGCAGAAAGAACAGAGAAAATTAGTTAACTAATCAATTACCCCAAGTCAACAGCAACTTCCTGAGCACTAACAGAAGTTGTGGCTGTGTTTTAGCTTCATCAGGCTGGTCTTACGGAGGCCAGGGATTATGTATAGTGTGTGTGTTCAAGAATAAAAAGTGAACAGATTTATATATTTTTTTTTTCCTTCCCTGTAATCCAGTTATATTAACTTGATGTCTTACCTTTTTTTTTAGCACCATAAATAAATCAGCTGAAGTGTCATACAGAAACAGAAAAGTTTGAGAGAAGGGACATGGAATTAGAGATGACGACGTTTGGAATAATTTCTCTTAAATTTTCATTGACTTAATTCCACGTCAAAAGAAAATAAGGATCAGTCTGCAGTTGACACCGCTGTAATGAAGCTGCTGCTCTGTTTATGTGTGTGTGGTAGTGTTGAGCAGTTGTGTGCTGTATCTTGCACTCAAAATTTGCAGATCTCATTCTTGTAATTGGCTGAGAAGTTTGCCCATGAGTTTGAAGAAGCCTCTGTGTCTAAATTAATGTTCCTTGTGAGACAAAAAATAGAGGGTGCTGGTCTTTCAAAGACAGGACTTATGGAAGAATTTAAGTTTATTCTGATAAATGGCTTGATTATGAGCTGCAAGAATTGAAATCTTCTCTGTGCAGCCTCTTGTAACTGGAAGTGGAATGAATATGTTTGTTATGAAGGCCAAGGAAAAAAATAAATGCACAAATGGGATACGTTGCTTATTTTGTATCATAAATGCAAAGACATTTTAAGTCAAAGGAAGTATAGAAATTCAGAATAGATAAGCAAACCCCTGTGTTCATCTCCTTAACAAATGAATACATTGTCTGTGCATTTATACTACGATTTCTTCGTGAGCAATGAATCAAGTTGCACTAGCTATCACAACATTCATTGTAATGATTTCTTCAAAGGATCTTGTAGCGTGTGATGCTGCAGAGTAAGGCATTCAATGCACTTTACTTTCAGTAAAGCTTCTAATCCATTTTTTAGAGCACGTCGTTGCCTTTATAGTATTGGCAATGAAGCAGGAGTGCTTTTGCAAACTGCCATATCTACTCAGAGCAGAAGTGCATTGTAAATATTCATCCTCTGTAAATACCACCCTCTTGGAGAGAAAGGGATTCGGTAATGCTTCATTTATAGAAAAAAAAAAAAAATCAGTAGTTTGGATGCGAATTTAGTAGCTGGCTGGTGTCCATGATTTCATGTTAGAGCTCATGAAGCAAGTTTCTAATTTTTCAAATGTATTTTCTGACATATGATGAAGATATGACTGTCGATGCAATTTGACTTCCTTCTTACAGTTAGAGGGAGTGATGTGTGCTTTGAGATTCTTTGCTGCTTTTCTATCAGCAAATGCATGTAGTACTTTTTTTTTTTTTAACCTTAATATTCCTATAAACATTTTTGGTTTTTGGGCTCTGACAGAAAAAGCCATGGTTGCCCTGTGGGATGTTTTGGTGTACTTGCAGTGTGTGCCTCGGCAGAATACTGAATGATACCTTAAAGTCGTACTTATTCAGAAAGGCTAACGTTTGCAAGCTCATTGCACATTCTTGGTGTTTTATTTTCCAAGGCTTGCTCCGAAAAAAGAGTTTGCTTGGCTGGGTCTGACTGTGACTGTCCACCTGTGTATGTCTGTTGTTGCCAGCAATATTGTAGCTGTTCACACAGGAGTTCAGAGAGGGTTTTCAGGATTCAGGTACTAATTTTCAGTTATTCCGAGGTGGAAACTGAAACAAAGCTTTGTCCACTCCTTCCTGATGCTCCCATTCCTCTCTGCTTGCATGGAGACTGCAGTTCTATACAGAACACAGCTAAAACCATTCAAACAAACAAAAAATCAAAAAAGCTACTTTCAACCCCTAGCAAATTCCCAGTCTGCTTTACCCCTAAACCCCATTGGCTTTCTGCTTGAGTAAGGCAAGGCAGACAGGGGAATAAAGAAAGGACAAGACAGCTTCTTTAGTGGCAGTGCTGCTTTATTGTAACTTAAACTGTGAAGCGCTACTCTCGCATCCTGCATTGCCAGTCAGTAACAAGAAGTGGCACTTTGGGTTTAAATGTCTAAGAACATCTCTTAGAAATAAATATTCAGCATATTTGTTTCTTTCAGTGTGCCAGTCCTGTGTGTGGTTTGCTTTGGATTTTATAATAATCTTGAGAAATGCTGTTCCCTTTAGATGGTCTTTTTTTTTTTTTTTTTTTCACCTAACTACTGAATGTTAATGAAAATAACTGTGGCAACCTCTTGCTTATACTCTCTGCCTCCTCTGAATCCTCTTCACGAGGTACTGATGGTCTGATCTATGCCCCTTCTGCTGTACCTTTTCTTGTGAACTGATTTTTACAGGAGAACCAGGTAAGGTGCTTGTTGTGGAATTAAAATGTGAGACCAAATCTGTATTTACATCTTACCCACTCACCCCAGCCTAGACATCCAAGCATTTAGTGAACATGTGCAGCTTTTCTAGTGCAGTGAATGAGCAAATAAACAGGAGATCCAGTGTGCTGAATCAGCACCTTTTTCTCAATCTTTTAACATCCTTGCAGCCTCATGCAACCTGCATAGCCTTTTACTATCACTCTTCTTAGATGTAAGCGTCTGGTGGCTACAGAACATTCTTCTGCATTTCGTCTGTTAAGCTGCTCTTTGCCTCCCTCCTCGCCTCTTAGGAAGTGATGTTATCAAGCAAAATGTGTATCCGTGAGAGTGGACAGCACTCCCTTGCAGCAGAGTTATTTAAAATAGCTTGAGTGTTTACATGTACACAGGTATAGATTTTTTTGTAACCTTATTCTTTATGGCTTGTCTTCCATGTAGACAGGAAGTAAGTGTGGTTGGCAAATGGCGAATATCCACTGCAACCACATGGTCAGGAAAAAGTGAAACATCATTTCGGAGGGAAAAAGAAAAAGAGCCTGTTCCTAGAGAATTTTCTCACCAAGAATATGTTCAGTGGAGTCTTTGGGCTCCTTTATTGAGACTAATTTGAGAAAGGAAGAATGATGTTAATTGTGTACCTTGCCCTTAAGCCAAACTACCTGACTGTTACTGGCATTGTGAGCCGAGAAGATTATTCTTCTCCTTCAGAATGTTATTTTAAGCTTTATTTAGAAGGCTTGGGAAGGCAGCGAGCTGAGGTATATTGGGCTCTCTAATGTCCTCCTGGAGGACTGTAGCAACTAAAACTCAGCTTTACTTTTGCTTCTGTAGTGAGGCCTTTTTGTGATGTCTTAGAGTATTTTTGTCTTTGAGAAATGGAAGTCTAAGTGATAGTCTTAAACTGATTTAGTTTGGTGAAAGTTTTAGTTACGCATGGATTTTGATTTTTTAAGAACTAAAGTTCCACTTCTATAATGGGAATACTGTAGTTGATATTCTGAAGACTTTTTACCTTCATGAATTTATGTGTTATATTAAGTGTTAATGCCTGTATTTGTTTTTCCCCAAATGTGGAGAGATTTAGCACACATGTCAAAACTCTACTTGAATTTTCTCATTTGTTTTTGTTCAGCTTGTCTGTTTCCAGGATTGCATTTGAGGAAAAGACTTTGTTAACCTTTGCTTGGCTTCCTTGAATCATTGATCATGAAAGAAAGGGGGCATTTTCTTCCTTGTAGAGCCAAGACTGGCAGATCTTATCATGAATTTAGATGCCCCTTGGTATTTCTGGTGATGGTGATTTGTCTCTTGCAGTAATTTATCTTTATACAAAACCCTTGACTTTTATATCTGTGTAGGAAGAGATTAGGCTTATGTTATTTAAAAGGCACATGCAAAATGTATAAAATATAGCATGTGCTTGCTTGTGCACAGATATACTGAAAAAGAGCAAATTTTATAATTTAAACCTCTTCCAAAGTGGGGGGGAAAAAAAAAAAAAAAAAAAAAAAAAAAAGATCCCAATATGGGTCAAAAAAAAAAAAAAAAAAAAAAAAAAGACTTTGACCCCAAAGCTTTATACTTACGTAGATTAAATTGCAAATGAAAACTGACACAGTGTTTGCCCCCTGAAACTGTAGACAACTCAAAAGGCCCCAGTTCTTAATTGTTTTTTTTTTTTTTTTTTTTTTTTCCTCCAAGCAGCAGTAGCCTGAATAAGCGAAACTGCTCAGTGGATCTCAGTAAGCCGCACTAAAACCGCCAGCCAGCCGCCAGCCAGAATCCTGTCGTACACCTGAGCCTGGTTGGCTGGCACTGGAGAAACTCGTTAGGAGGAATGAATACAACAGGTTGCTTTGTGGTCACTTTCTAGCTCTAGCAGAGCAGAGGCTGGATTGCTGCTTATGGAAGAGGGCAACATGCTTCTGAAATGAAACCTTGTTGTTGCCTATTAGTGACCACCAACATTTAAAGTTCATTAATACTTCCTTTCTAATTTTCTAGCACATTTCTTTGCTGCAGTGATGGAGGAGTTTGCTTAGATGATTTCCATGGTAGGACAGTACCGGGTAGCACTTAGAGCACGAATGTGTGAGACCAAATGCTGCAGTTCTGCATGAATGGGCTCTGCAACACCTACCCTGCAAAAGCAGATTTCTGTCACTTCAACTGGCTCCTTGCACATAACTCTGGATACTTAAACCAAAAATAAAATTAAAAAAAATCTTTGTTCTTGAATTTCTGCTCTGTTGTGGACTTTAATGTATGTGCTTCTGAATATTTCCATGACTACATATATAGGCTCACACTTCACTCTTAAGGCTTCAGAGCATTTATTTTGTATGATTCTCTTTTAAAAAGGCAGAACTAAAGGCCTTGTGAAGACCTGTTTTCCTTTGGTAGTCTCTCATGGAATAGCAAGTTAATGGTGGGATAGCTTAGTTAAATATGAACTGTGTCTGAAAATGTGGCTCAGGCTTCACTGTTGAACATTGTGAGCGTCCTTAAAATGATGAAATCCTTGTCACAAAATATATAGGCAATGACTTACTGCTTTAGTAAGTAATAAAGAGTGGTAATTTCATGGGACTTTGAGTCACTTTTGGGAAGAGTGACCTCTATATGTGAATATCCTTTACCTGGCAGACTGTGTAGGGAAGTGGATGGAAAAGATTTCCAGAAATTCTGGTGGTCTTAAGAAAACAAGAAAAATGGTTATCTCGCGTTGTACGAGAGAAGAGAAAAGGCACTCTTAGGACTCTTTTAGGAGCTCAGGACTTCCCAAAATGTATATTAGTCATTCTGTGGTTATTAAATTTATACTTTCCAAGTCAGCCACCAAATACGAGGCCTTGCCTGGGAGGGTTAGAGCAGTACTCACTAATTGAACTTCTTGGCAACTCTGTGAACTCCTCTTAAATTTCTTCAGCCACATGCTTAAAATTATTTACTTCTTGTATTGCGCTTCTGTAAAGTATCTTACTCTGTCAAGCCACCTTCTGTAACAAAAACTAGTATCAAAAACTCCTTCGGTGAGAGTGGTTGCCTCGTTTGCTCTTCAGAGCCGTTTCCTTTGGTGTCTTTCTTTTGACATTGAGAGGGGAACAACTGCAGCTTTTTTTTTCTGATTTTAGTGTCTTGCTGTGCAGTTCTTTTGCTTTAGCATCTAGCAGCGATAGGTAGCAAGTACAAAGTTGCTGTCGGGATTAGGTATTTTCTGGAAACTGCTATAGGTTCCATTTTTCCTGCTATAGGTACCCGTTTTCCCTTCATGTATAGTATTTCTGTGTAGTTCCTTTCTTCAAACTCACCAAAATACTTATTATTATGGTTTAACGTGTATGGCCTCTGGATTTCCTTTTATCAAATTCACTCTCCTTTTTGTAACCGAAAAAGAAAAAATAACAAAACAAAATCCTCTTTCAGTGCATCTGCAGGCTGTAAATGCTTGTGGTCTGGTGCTGATTTTGTTCATGAAGGGAGTTTGAAATCGTCATGTGAAAGTGAAAATTCTTCATAGTGATCAAGGTTATTCTATCTTTGGCATGAGAGAGATTTGCTCTTGCTTTGTACTGCTTTGATTGCTATGTGAATATTTTTTGTTTATGTGTAGATAAACTGGCATGATGTGGAGCAACAAGTCAAATGAGATGCCTTTACAAAATCCAAGGCATAACCAAACCAAGGATTCAACCAGAGGTAATGGTTTGGTCTGTTTTGTTGCTTTGTGGTTTTTAAAAAAAAAAAAAAAAAGAATTGTCAGGTTTTTGAAATTTGGGGGGAATTTTAATGAATAAATTTTTCTAGCTTTTAACAGATAAAATTTGGAAGCAAAGACTACATGATATTTGGCTTCCTTTCTGCAGGGATAGCAGTTGCATACAGTGATCTGCAGAGTATTTGCTGATCTGCATTATATCATAAGTTTACTTTTTTTTTTTTTTTTTTGGAATTGCTTGGAGGAGGAACAGGGACAGAAACTGGAACAGACCCCTCTTGAACAAAGTGTTTGAGTCTCTAGCTGAGTTCCAAAGCGAAGTGCTCAAGAGCTCAAGATCCAGAATAGCAGCAGTGCGTGTCCATCATGATGAGTGACAACATTTTTTGCCTCCCTGAGATGGAGGAAGCCTGTTAGCTTCTTACAGCCGTGTTTACCCTGTAATTTAGGAAAAAAAAAAAAGCATAAAACATCCTTGAGATGAAGACAACACTAGTCTGTAGAGCACTTGTCACATGTTAACAGTCTGTGGTTCAAGATCGGGCATATGATCTGCACGATGACAAAACTTGACACTGGAAGCTATTTTAAAAAATGGATGCATATTTTACCTCTAAAAGCACGTTGTTCTTGACTGTCTCCCATGAAGCTTCCATTTTCTTTTCTTTTTTCTTTTTTTCTAATTACAAAACTCCTGAAACTGATGTGCTTTGTACCCATTTTGTTCAAACACCATCTCTCAAAGACATAGCAAAGTTGTTTCAGTGTTATTTCCTTATCTCTCCTCTTTCTTTGCATTGTTGCAACTTACATGAAATACAAATTAGCAACTTACAACAAGGAAAGTGTTTTTTTAGAACAATCTGGTACTATTACTCTCCATGGCTCTGATCCACATTAATGTTTTGGATACAGTGTTTGTAAATCTTTTTTTAAGAATGGGGGCAGCCCTCAGTAAGTAAATATTTTTAAAGGAAAGTACTACTTCATACTACTGAACTAGATTGTGCTCTCTGTTTAGAGTAAAAGGGTGAAGTTGATTAGTGCCTGCTGCTTGCCTTTTGCAAATATTGCTTCTCTTTTGTTTGTAATGTGTACAGTTCAAAAATATTAGCATTCGAAGTCCACATGCTCGGAGTCTGGCATCTGAGTAGCCTCTTTCATGTGCTCATGCTCTCTTTACTGAAGAAGAAAATTAAAAATAACAGTAGTCTAAACTATAGTATAATGGAAAAATAAAGATACTTGTGTGGTGGTAGATAACCAGCTTTATGTTATCTTCTAAACATCTTGTAAACTATGGGGCAGATTTGACTTCAAGTGTAATAATGCACTTAACCTAATTTAATGAAAACATTACATTTGATATTTAATATTTTATTGTTCTGTTAAAATGAATCTTGAGTGATAACAGCCTGTCACCGAGGAGAGATACAAGCTGGAACTGAGTCATTAAAAGAGTTTGATTAGCAAACCATTGAAAATTGCTTTGAAACCATTTTTTTTTTCTTTCATTTTCCACATACTAATGAGAAACGTATTCATGTCTTTCTACTCCAAGATCTAACCGCAGCACGGGCTACTTTTTCTCAGACTAAGGCTGCTGTAAGTACTTTATTATTATTATTCTTTTTTGCTACCCCCTCTCTCCTCTTTCAGTTAATGTTTATAACCGTTTTAACCAAGGTATTATTGTGCTCAGTAGGTTGATTTTTAGGTAAGTGGAAAATAATTGCAGGAGTACCTGGATGTTGGGCATTCTAGTGTTTGTGTTTTTACACACAGTGCAATATTGTTTTGCCACTGTAAGCTCAGTCTTGAGTGTAATATGGCCTTAGCTTCTATTTAAGGAAGTGTGCTGAGTTCTTATTTTTCTGGGAAAAAAAAAAAAAAAAAATCTCTTTTGCCTGCCTAATACAGTCAGAGATTGTGTCTGTACCAGTGTATTTCACATTCTTGCATGTTATTTTGAGCAATAGTTTGTTGTCTTTCTGTGAGAACTTAACTAGGTGTTTAAGATCATCTACTGTATTTTCTAAATATTGGCTTCACCAAAGCTAAACTGCTTTGTTTTCTTGGGAATTTGACTTTTTTAATGTAGCTTTTTCCTTCTTGATTAAATAGCTGAATATCAGTGTGGGGCTGTACATGTGGAAGCCCGTATCACACTCCATTTTGAGAGGAATGTTATAGAATTTATTTCAAGTGGAGTTAATATTTCATTGAGGCCAAACATTAAGACTCTGAATAGCATGTTAGTATTCATTTCTTCACGACAGCCTACTTACGGAAACACAACTATGCAGCAAAACCTAATGTAGGTAAGCTTTTTAAACTAATCTTTTTAATCTGATGTAATTTCTGGTCATAAGACTGTTTTGCAGTAACAGCATTCAGGAGTTGTTTTCACTTATAGTTTCTTTATGAACGTGAGGAAAATCTTACTATATTAAAAAAAAAAAAAGCTTTTAAGTTAAAAATTGCTAACAATTTTTAAATTTTTATTACCTTTGATTTCTAGCTACGTCATATAGAGAACAAGCTGGAAATTGTTCCCACCAGCACAGCCATATTTGATTCCATAATGGATGCCAAGAAGCCCTGTGCTAGCACTAGCAGGAAAATAGGCCGTAAGGGTATGTATTATTTAAGATACAGAATGTAAGGCAGGGTAAAGCCTTATCCCTCTCCCTCCAGGTTGCCTCCTGTAAATGATCTTTATTCATGAAGGTCTAATGTCCAGGAGAAACTCATTTTTCTTTCCCTTAGATTGGGAAAAAAATCATGTCCTTGCCAAAGTCTTCTAGCTAGAGGCTGTATGTGAGTGACCACTGCTTAAACTACTCTGATACCTTGTATTTGTGGCCCTTGGGGTAACAGTTGTATGTGCCTGTGTTTACACTGGAGTAACCATTTATATATTCTGATGTTTGTCAACTGTTACAACTTAGAGAATGCTAAGTCTGTTGTGTTCCTAATTTTGTTGTAGAAGAGTATTTGCGTATAAGAAATTATCATGCTGACTTCTAGGACTCTAGAGTAGTTTGGCATTGGACAAAAACAGAATCACTTCTAGTGGCACTGCAGTCAGCTTGCGTAGGTTACTTGATTACTTCTGTTTAAGGTTTAACCATTACAGTCTGTTTAGAAATATTACCATCTTTTCAAGAGTTTATTGCCTTGCTTCTACTATCTTGAATCTTGAATCCTATTATCTTGGAACTTGATTGTTTAGAGTTCTTCCTAGAGAGGTAAGTCAACAGCAGATTCTTTGGTTTCTACTTCAGCTTCCCGCTCCTCTGGCCAAAATAAGTCAAGCACGGAGAAGTCCTCACGCAGCCCTCTTCGAGCGACCACTCTTGAAAGCAACGTGAAGAAAAGCAACCGTGTGGAATTTTGTGAGCCACTGGCTTCATACCGGTTAGTACTGGGAGAACTGACCACCAAAGAAAAATATGCTAAGACCAGAATTAAGCTATTACCAAAGTTTTCTGAGAAATCCTGAAAAGCCAATACCTTACCTGCATACATTGGCAGCATATGGTGCTGCCTGAAAGTGTTTTCCTTTTCAAAAATGTTACACATTTTATTTTTTGTACAGTGAATAAGAATTTGAGGTTGAGGTTGTGTAAAAAGGGGCTGCATCATCAAGTTGACATGGCTGTGGTCTCTGTGGGCTGCTGAGTTTCTTAGGTATTTAGCTTCAGTAACAACAACTGAAAAGAATATTTCCTTGTGATTTTTTCAGCTTTATTTCATCTGTTCTTCGTCATGAGTTCTGAAATGTATTACCATAAGGCAGTGCAGAGCAAGAGCATTACTAAGGATGCATTCAGTTTTCATTATGCATGTTTGTATGCGAGAAGCACCAAAACTAGGTCATCAAATGAGCAAGAACAGCTGGATCAAGGCAGAGAATCATACAGGCCATAGAAGATGGTGAGGGTGAGGAATGGAGAAAAATATGGAGAGCCTATTTTACTTAGCCTCTGTTAGTGCCGTAGGGAATGCAAGATGCCTCAAAAGTATGGGGTAATTTTTTTGCTTGTTTGTTTTTAAAGACCTATTGCAAAATTAAACTGATTGTAATTGCTGTGATATCAGAGCATAGAGGACCATAATTTCTTCATTCCTTGTGTTTTATCATCAGTATATGTTTTTCACACAGGCTTTATCCCCGATGAATAGCTAGATGGGGTTGGAACTGGGTTTTGGATTGATTCTGTCATATACTTAGCATTTTGTTGGAAGTGTGCTCTCAGTAAAGTCAAATTGCTGCTTACTGATTTACAGTGGAATTGAGGCAGTGATTTTTTTTAATTCCTCTACATACCTATTAAAAAATGTATTGTCCTCGCACCTCTGTGAAAGTAGAAATGAGATGTGTGGGTGCTTGAAGTTTGGACCTCATTTCTAGTTCTCATTTTAGGTGTAAGGTTCTTCTCCTTCCTTGCTTTGTGTGAGCTTGATTTCACTCAATCATGTAAACTTGGGCTGTTTTATTAATTGAACAGCTCTGTTGTGCATTCTGTTTGAAATAATTTTAATGTCCTCTCTTTTGTTTTAAAGATATTTGCTCACTTCAACAGACTTAAGCAAAGAAAGAAATGGGAGCTGATAGACTGTGCCATTATATTGAAAAGAACAATTTGATTACAGGATGAAGACTCAGTGGGATTGGGGATAAATTTGGGCTTAATATCAGAACTGCTGCATTAATGTGCTGCTACTCCTGTAACAATAGCCTGTAGTAGATACTTATTGAAAGTGTGTGTAGTCAACAACCACTCAACTTTTATAGTGTTGCTTGTCATGTAGTGTAGTATGCATTATCAAATGTGTGCTGCTAAGGAAAAAAGGTAGATGGTTTCACAGCTACAGTGTTATGGTATGGCTTAAGTGAGTTCTGTTTAAAACAAAAAAAACAACAACAACAAAAAAAAAACTTGCAGAAGAATTAAGCCAAGTAGCTTTGATGCAGAGTTCTCACATATCCAGTCCCTCATTAGTAAAAATGTTAAATAGATTTTTGTCCCGACAGTGTATTTAGCATAAATGTGCTCTATATGCATAGCAAACAGGTTGTTTCCTGCCTTCTTTACCAAGACAAAAGTCTCAGGTTTTGTTTCATTTTATTTAAACCTTCCTGAGTTGTTGTTTTCTCTTAGAGCTGCAGAAGTTCTGAGTGTCATTGGTTCTCCACCTTGCATCATCATTCCTTAATGGAAATTACAGCAATCCTTGTTGTTCTGTCTTTAGTACCCGTGTGTTTGGGTGGCTGTGTATCCAGATTTCACTTTCCAAAGAAAGTAGTTTTTCTAACTATTCTTTTTTTTTTAATCTTGTCAATATGTTATATTCTCAATAAAGGACTACAATTAATGTTTTTGCATGTATATGTATGTAAACTATATTGAATGATAGGATTTGTCCTAGCAAAAAAATCTTTTCTTTACTTGATATTACAAATTTCTGTATACCATTAATATTTATTGCTCTGGAAAAAAAGGGAATAGGGAATATGATTGCAGAAAAATGCTTAGTGGTACTTAGCTTACTGAACTTCTGAGCACTCAGCTTTAAATTCATTGCAGTATTTTTTGGTAGTTTTAGTGCTCAAATATAATGCAGGGTGTTTTGGTGCAATTTTGAATAGAAAGCTTTTTCAGGTTCGTTGTATCTGCAGTGTTTGCCTTCAAACTCTGAAAGAAGTTACCTGCGCAGTGAAGAGTGAGCCTAAGAAGCTGTTCTTTTAAATAATGGGTGGTAATAATTGCTGGGTTGGAAGCTCCTATAGTTTTGTTTCTGATGTTGACCTTTTTCTTTTCTTCCCTCCTTTATTTGCATCAGGGATACATTTGGTTCTGCATCTTACCAAAGTTCCAGCCACGCAGAGGCCAAGCGAATTTTGTCTAGTTTGGACTTCAGTGAAGCTGAAGGGAAGACTGAACTAGCAAGTCGTATGATATATGACAGAGATGAACGGGATCTACACAGCAGAGATTTTGAAAGCCCGAGTTCCTCTGCTGCAGATGAAACTGTTGTTAGGTATTTGAATGACCGACCAGCAATTGATGCCTTGCAGAATAATGAGGTATTTTTTAAAGTTGCAACACCTCCCAGATTGGAAGAAGAAAAAAATAGTGGTTCCAGAGATGAGAGTAGTGCAAAAACCCCTGTGAGAAATGCATCCCAGGACACTGAAATGAAAGGGTTTCAACTGGCAGTGTCTTCCCCTTCTGCCACCAGCACCTCTAGTGCTCACAGACTGGAAATTTTGAAACGGCGGCAGCACGATGCGAAATTGGAGAAGCTGAAGGAGCGGATTCGAAAGCAGTGGGAGCAATCTGAAGAGCTGGGTGGCAGAGGGCAGCATTTGGGATATGCTGAGCAACCCGTTGTCATCACAAATACAGAGAATGCAGTGACTCCCAAGGTCAGAAAAGTGGCAGCTGCACCTGCTGCTCCAGCATACAAAGGTAGGGAGATGCAGAATTTGACTCTTAGTTACACGTGGAGAAGGAGCAGAGTTCAATTTGTTGAGTGATATGTGAAAATATGGAAGTGACTTAGAGAAGAATTTGGGCAATACAGCAGTGAATAGGAGCGTATGCTCACAGAAATGAGCAGGAAAGGGGAGAAATTCATGATTTTTCAAAAGTATGAATTCCTTTGGAATTCTTCCTTTCCTGTCTCACAAATTGCTATAAAAGGAATCTATCTATATTACCATTTGTATTTCCTCCGATGTATATATATTTTTTTTTCTTATGGTCCTAGAAGTTAGTAACATTGTGCGTACCTGAAAATTTCTTGCACTTGGTAATTCTTCCCTTCATCCAGTCTGTTCTTCAACTCTTGTCAGGCTGGTATTGTACTTTTTCTTCTGTTTTATTTTCACAAATATAAGTAGTTTTTTTGCTTATCAATTCCCTTCCCTGTTCCGCCTCCTCCTCCCCCGCCAAAAAAGAGTTTTCTCTATGTTTTGCAGAGTCATTTTAAACCCTTAAATTGTTTATTTTCAGGTTTCAATCCTGCTGAAACAAAGATTCGCACTCCAGATGGAAAGGTCTGGCATGAAGAAGAATTTCACGTTAGCCAGGAGCTGTATAGAGATATAGCACTGCAGTTAACAGGTGAAATACAAGCTGAATTTCTTAAGTCATGCAGACTTTTCTCTAAGATGCAGATAAATTTATTTGGTACAAATCCACAAAGTCATGGAAATAAAAAGTAGAAGAAATGAGAGTTAAATATGTCTTACCTTCTGTCCAGAAGAGATGCAACTGGCTGAACATTAAAAAGAAAAAAATAAAATTCTTCTCTCCCATTCTTTCATAAAAAATAATTTAAAAATTAATTAAAGCAGTGCTTTAGTTGGGGATGTATAGGTAGCTAATGCCATACATACTATGGAATTTAGCTGTATTGAGTATTGTGTTTTTTTCGGAGGGATTGGTGTCCTCCAAAAAAGTGAGGTTTCTGTTTTACAAAGGTAATTGAGATAAATGCTGTTGCACAATTGTTGTGTGTCTTTGGGGAGGGGACAGGAAAAAAAGGTTTTTTTATGAAATGAGCTCATTAACTGCATGGATATTTTTGTTGCTTAAGACTGTAAGGCAAAGACGCCATCTTTATTCACTTTTCACTCTGGAAAACTGTACTATCGCTGACAGCTCTTTTCTCTAGCTAGCCCAGGGTTGGGTGCCCGAGTGTGCTATTTGATTTGCTAGAGTGGTTACAGTGAAGTGCTGTAAGATTCAATTGCTTTTGACTGACTGGCTTGTGGGGAGGAGGGAGAGATCAGAGGAATAAAAAGGAAGGGGATAGAAAATAAAATTCTCTGAGGACCTCTAGCTTTGTAGCTTACGATGATGCTTATTATGTAGCAAAAATAACTCTTCTCATTTGAGTTTCACATTCAGGACAAAAGTGAAATATGGTGTGATGATGTTTTCTTTGCATGTGGCTAGTAACTGGTGTGGAAATGATCAGGCGTTGTTTTTTCTTTGCTTGTACAACTTGTCAAGGCACTGAGGAATTTTTCAGGACCCACTCAGACAGAAGTTCAGAAAGGGCAACCACTTCTTTTTCAATAAAATTATTGTGCAAATATTCAACATCAGTCCATGAATTTATGCCACATTTCTCAAAATTTCTAATGTACATTAGCATTTCTTTTTAATTTTGACAAACTTAAGATGAGTTATGCATGAGCTCCGCATAGAGCTCATTTGCAAATTTGAGTCTTACGTGTTCAATTGTCAAATTAAAAAGGCATTTTGATCATGTTTTCAGAGGACTTCTGTCAACAAAAGCTATGAGCTGTGTGGGTGCTTGGCCATGTGCCTATCCCTTGCCCACTGTAATGGCAGTGATGTTGTAACTAAAGTTATGGCAGTAACTGTGTTTAAAAGATACTTAGGACTGGCCTCGCCTAGAATAAAATTGCTAGAATATGAATAGACTGAGGGGGAAGCAGCTTGTGGGTTCTTACAGTGTAGGGCCCGTTGGCCACTGCAAGAGGTGAAGAGACAGTTCAGACTCCTGCAAACACTCACTGAAGCCTCTGGTTCTTAGAGCCAGTGCATCGTGTCCATCTGCCTTGCATTGGTTGGCAGGTGAAAGATGACTGGAAAAATTGTGGGGAAATAATGTAAAGAGTATAAAGGAGACTTTGAAATTCCATTCCCATACCCCGATATCTTCTTTCTAATACTTTCTCTGTGGACGTCCATGAGGTGGGTTCAGCTGAAATTAGGGTTTGTAAAAGTTAGTATTGCCATCTAAATAGTGAGGCTTCGAATCTGTCAGCTTTGCTCTACCTTTAGTCAAAGTTCCTGGCAGCTCTAAAGCCTAATTGTATTGTAAGGGAGAGCTTCAGTGATACAGAAGAATTCTGCTTCATCGAGCGCCTTCTGGGACGCGTCTCACAGGGAGCGGAGTGCCTGGGTGATCTCACTGCCGCGCTCCAGCCTGGAGGAGTAACGGGGGAGGCAGCAGCCCCTGTCCGAGGAGTGAAGCAACCACGTGTTCTTGGGGAAGGTTAATACTGGGGAATATGTCTTTAATACAAGGGAACCAGCAGTTGTTCCTGTCAAACCGTGAAGATAGGAGAGGAACTTTGTAAAGCTCTGTTATGGCTGTTGTCTGTGGCTTTGCTGTGTTCTGGTGTGCAGGTAAACAATACTTGCTTCAGAATGATCACGTGATAATGATCCTGTGATAACGTCTTGGGGGAAAAAAAAAAAAAAAAAAAAAGGTTTATCTTTGTACCAAATGATTATGAGGTGGTATTATTATGTATTTTTGAGCTTTAAAGCTCCAGGGAGGATTTTAAAATGCTTATCTCAAAGGTAATTGATCTCAGTATCTGATTTGAGAGAATGAGTGATTTTTTTGTTGCATTTCTGAGCTCTACTTCTTCAAGATAAATGTTGAAGCAAGCTTGCCTTTGCATGTTTGTTCTTTCCCATGGGGTATCACTTAACAGTTCTCATTTGTTTTTTAGAGGATTCAACAGTGAAAGAAAAAGCTAGTGAGAGAAACAGAGAGAAAAAAGCGACCAGACCAGTACGGAAAGTTCAAAAACTGACGCGATTGCCAAGTCCAGAATCCAGACAAGGTGACAAGCACTGCTCCTGTAGTGGGAAGGCTGTTGTGCACACTTCAGAGATGAATTTGGTCTAAAGAAATGGGCGTAGGATTAAATGAAAATAATAATGCTTTTGAATTCTTCTCAGATCCTTTACTAATGAATAATTCTTTTTTTAATTTTCGCAGTTGTCTTAAACGGGTACTCTATATTCAGTGTGGGAAGCAGTGCTTTATAGTAGCAAGTGAAATTATGACTGTACCGTAGGATTCTCTGACTGCTCCTTAGTCGTTTGGTTGTATAATCCTTTATATTGTGAGTAATTTTGTGTAATGAGAGGAGCACAGAGCCCGTTTCATGTTCTAATGGCATTGGCTGTCTCTGCGCTAGGGCACTAAATGCGAGGAGAATGATGTCCTGAAATCCCTAAAAGAGAAAGAAGCAGCAGGTCTGACTCAGTGGCTTGTCAGGGATGGTCCATCCTCCTCCAGCCATAGCAGTAAGAAACTACTCAACACAGCCAAGAGTATAAATAGCCACAGCTCATGTTCTGCTCCCTTAGCTTGTTTTAGTTCAAGCAACTGACTTGAAATGGAAGATGAGTTTTTCCACTGCCTTTTTTAAGGAGCACAAGAGTATCTGAGAACAGTGAGTTAGGCAAGAGAACCCCTTTGGCTGAGGCATTTTTCTACGAAAGAGGCTTGTGGTAGGAACTTGTGTCAAATGAGAGAATTGTAAAATGTTTGCACAGTTTTCTGTGCAAGCAGAAAGTACGGGCAGTAAATGAGTGAAATAGTGGATTACAGGCTTCTTAGTGAGTATTTTCTCTGCTCTGGTTAAGAAAAAGGAGGGGGAGAAGACTGCAGAGCTGGAGTGTTAAAGCACTGTTAGTCTGCTCTCCTGGATTCCACTTTAAGTTGCTTTGATACCATGTTTTCAAAGTCCTGTAGGGCCCTGGACTACAGTCCTTTTTTGTTTCCTAGCTTCTGTGTTGTGTTCGTGTAGCGTATGGGCTTGTCTGTTAAAGCAGTGCTGGCAAAAACAGACACCGACATTGAGTGCTTTGACATCAACTGGATGTATTCAAGCTATTTTTTTTTCAAGGAGAAGAAAAAAAAAAAAAAAAGCTAAAGTGATCTGAACTAGATAATTCATGCTTTATTTTTATGATGATTTTTCTTCAAGGCACTTCAAGAGGAGTTTTTCAAAACATAATTAAAGTATTGGAAGGCAATGGGAAGAAAGGTGGGTTAGTTGAGTTCAGTGTTTAGTCTACCTGATATTTGGTAAAGATGCCATTGTGTCGGTTTTCATCATTTAGTTACATGTAGGATGATAAAATGATACTGCAGGGCAGCCTGCTCTTGCTTTAAATATCGGCTAGTAGGGTAATAGCTCAGATTTTTTTTTCCTGGATGCAGAAGTCCCAGTTAGAGGACATTGCAGTAGTGTTGCTTAGGACAATTGCTGTTTGGTATTTGTTACATCCTCATGAGACCTCCATCTTTAAGTTTCTCTCTTTAAAGTTCTTTCTAGAAACTTGGCTAGCATTCTCTAAATGCAAAGATGAATCTTTTTTAATGCCCCACCTTTGCTTTTGTTCTTAGTATCTTGACATTTTCTTGTGGAGATAGAGCTCCTTTTCAATAATCTATAAATATTTCCCTTTTCCCTCCAGTAACAACCTATGAATTTTAGACCTATATAAGCCTTTTGTTTTCTTTAAGTTTTGTATGACATTAATTGGCTACAAGATATTTTGAATTTTTACATTGCGTTATGTGTGTGCACGAAGCACGTTTCATGCTTGTGTGATTCAGCTGTGGAGCATCTTCATGGTGCATCACTACTGCGTCACTGCTCTCTGTACCTGCAGCTGTACCACTTGTGCAGAGCTAAACTGTGGCTCTTGCTATAGCTAGCAATGCATAACAGGTACAGTACATACTTAGCTTGCTTTCTGTATCCCTCTAGCTCTTGACTTTTTTTAATCTTGCAGGTGGTAACTATGTAATAAGTGCATATTCTTGGCGGGAAGGACAAAAGCTGGTAAAAAAGATACTGGGTCCAGCCCCCCGAGTAGAACAGGACAGAAGAGCTATATCTAGTGACAGAACAGGACGAGAGAGAGCTACAAAGTCTGGTAAGTTGTATCACTGCACTTATTTCTTTTTTTTTTCAATTTATTGTAAAAATGTGCATGTCTGTAAAGTTAAGCACACTCCTAAGATAGAATGTAATCCGTTTTTTTATTTTGTAACTCTGATTTTTAACGTTTCTTTTTGGGGGGAGGGTAGCAGGAGAGGAGGGGGCAGAGGGATGTTACTTAAGTTTATAGTTGTGATGCATAAAGTTTCTGCCTGCATGGATTACGAAACTTTTTTTGGTGTCATGGGAAGTCTGCTCTGCCCATCTTGACAAATGATACATGCACGTGCTACTATGCAGGTGCTCAAGAACTCAGGAAAAGTTTGGAAACAGGTTTGGAAAAGAATGGATCGCGTACACTCTGAGTTTGCCTCTTGAGGCTAGTGGAAAAAGGAATGTCTGTAAATGGTCCACAGGCCATATGAGTTTTGCAGATGTGCTTCGTATAATATGTTATACATATTTTTCATATAATATTGTGCCAATTGAGTTAAAAAGTTGGAAGTATCTATCTGAGGCTGTTTATCTAAAGGTCTGTGAAGTTGTATGCAGAGTTAAATCTGGTAAAGTTTTCATGTGTAGTAAATATGCAGCTGCGTTTTAACAAAGGTGCCATTGTGGTTTTTTTTTTTTGTCTATCTTTATCGGTATCGTTCATGACTGCAGCCTTTCTGACAGTTTCTCATCACTGCTGTGTATCTCGCACCTCTTTCATCCTCATTTTTGCACCTGTCTCAGTATGACATGTAGTTTCCAAATTTGATTTTTACCTGAAATATTTGACCCGTTTTATTTTTTTTTTTAATAGGCCGTATTGGAAGGACAGGTTCAGATTCTAGGCTGGATGTTACCCATAAAACCTCTTCCAGAAGTTCTGAAAGGTCAAGGAGTAAAGTGCGGTCTGAGAGTAATCTGAAGAAACGGGAATCAGCGCGTCTGGATGATAACCAAGGGGATCACACTTCCGTAAATAAGGACTTCCTGCCAGTGGAGATACGTGGAATCCTTGATGACTTGCAGTTGGATTCCATGAGTACAAAGCAAGAGAAGGATGTGGAAAAGCAGAATCAGAAATGTGTTTTGCCTGCACAAAATACCAGGAGCCACAGTCCAACCAAACGGAAACCAGACAAGCTAACTCCCAGTGAGGAGCCGCAGGTGATCTCTAAGAAACGTCACTACGACACAGATGAGGTTCGTCAGTACATCATTAGGCAGCAAGAGGAGAGGAAGAAGAAGCAGAGTGAAGAGAAGAAAGCACAAAAGGAGGCAACAGAACAGAAAAACAAAAGACTCCAAGAGCTCTACAGAAAGCAGAAGGAGGCTTTTACTAAAGTAAAGAATGTGCCGCCTCGTGAGCCTTCTGCAGCCAAACGGTTACAGGAAACTTATTCTAAGCTGCTGTTGGAACGGACGTTTTTGGAAGAGCCAGCTCAGGTGCCCGCAGTGCAGGAAACACAGGTACAGCTGATGCCTGTTTGGCAGCTGTTTGCATAGGTCTTATGTTTAGGAAGGTTGTGATTTGTCCTGATGCAGTAAAGAGAAAGTGTGTAAAGCAAGCTCTGAAAGTAGCTGTTGCTTATAAGATACAGCAGCATTGGTCCAAACCTCCTGCTAGTGACTGCAGCTCAGCACAGCGCTGCCTGCCAGGAATGTGAATGGAAATCATCTTTCTATTATAAATAGAAGCAGAGTTATTATAAATAGAAATAGAGTTCAGAATACTAACTAACAATCAGCTGTAGTGGTTGGTTGGTCCTTAAGAAATTGGAAATGTAAGTTAGACCCTGAATTAAACAACTTTGAATTAAAGGTTACTGTTAGTCAGTGGCCTCACTGAATCAGCAGTGAGGTTTGCTAGTCAGAAACGGAGTATGAAAGATGATTGATATCATTTTGATGTGTTCAGTTGAACCAGCTCAGTGTACAAGCAAAGTTGAATCTGTCCTGTGTTTTTAAGTCCGTGTGTGGTAGAAAAGATGCGATTATACATAGCTATAACGAGACATGAGCTTCTAAAACTCCTACAGGCTTTTGAACATGTATTCTTCATGTTATCTTCATTTCTAGCCCCGACCTGGTTATCAACCATCTGGGGAATCTGATAAAGAAAACAAGGCTCAAGAGCGTCCTCCTAGTGCATCTTCAAGTAGTGACATGTCGCTGTCAGAGCCTCAGCAGCCGCTACTGAGGTGAGCAGTTATGGGCCTCTGGAGAGGGGGGAAAAT
This sequence comes from Microcambeva ribeirae, assembly GCA_035222435.1. Taxonomy (NCBI): domain Eukaryota; kingdom Metazoa; phylum Chordata; class Actinopteri; order Siluriformes; family Trichomycteridae; genus Microcambeva; species Microcambeva ribeirae. Next base: position 35,573 of record JAYECN010807453.1, read on the forward strand.
AGTGCAACTAGACTCTTAGATTTATGTACTATATAATTGTCTTTATGGCAATAATACTGCTTTTCTCAATAAGGAGGAAGCTGATGCAGGAAAGCGTGTGCAAATGTAGGTTGCTGATATTTAATGAGTCTGTAATGTAAATGATTGTTACAGTTCATATTCGTTGATATCAGAGATGTACATTTCATAACGGAAGACTGTATTTCCTTTGCCATTGCCAGCAGGCAATAGCTGATCGTGCAAATATCTGTCAGTTTATCTTATTTGATTTTCTTCATTTTTACCCTCTCATCTCCTAGCTTGGGTCAGGACTCTAGTTACTGTCCTTAAAGTACCAAATGCCTGTGCTTTTACTTCAACTACTCTTTGCCTATTCCCATCTTACTGCTTATCCCATTCTTAATTGTCCAGTGTCTTATCAGAATTCCCCTTACTGTAAGCTGATGTGCATAAACAGACACTTTATGAAAATAATAATCATAGATTTTCTTCCACACCCTTAATTGTCATATGTGTGTTTATTTTTAATAACATAATCAAATCAGTATCATTTTTGATTGTCCTTACTTAGACAAATCAAAACTGACTTTCTAAATGCAGCAAGACCTCTTTCCATTCTAGAAAAACTCAGCTAGGAAGATTATCTAGAATTATGTGCAACGTAGGCTGCTAAAACATAACATGCTAAGTATTGTTAGCTTAACATCACAATGTAAAAATAAAGAGTAGCTCGAAATAGTAGGGGAGAGCTGAGATTAAATAGTGTGCCGTACATTATTTGGAAAGCCTCACAGTAAACAGAAAGGATATTGCAGGGAATATTGAAGGTTTCTTGTTAGTCGAGTGCCATGCAAATGCTATTAGCTAAGCAAGCTCCAAGTCTGCATGTCTGGAAGAGCTATCCATTTACAGAGCTTCTTTTATGGTAATTGGAGCTATCTGTAGATAAGAAGGTTGTCTTACAGTGTTTTAAACATACTTGTATTTCTAGTTCTCTCTTCCACTAACTGTGCTTGGTGGTTGCCTTAGTAATAGCTGCAGTGAGATATGGTCTGAGTACAAGTAGAGGGGACAGTCTGTGGTTAAGAAATCCTATGTGATGGGGTAGAGGAGAAAACACATATGTCTCCTTGGTTTTGAAGTCAGGAAACTTGTAGGAAAAAAAAGCTTTTTGCTGATGATTAAGAATATTCAGCTTGTTACAGCTCTACATCACATCATATGTTGTGAACAGCATTTCAACTTTGGAGTTGCTCTGTCTTTTATAATCCTTGTCTTCAGCATTCTGCAATTGTTTCCTCTTGGAAACTTTTCTCATTTTCTTCCCCTTTTGGTCCCCCCAAAATAATTCTTTCTGGAAAATAAGCCTATGGTAATGAGGTGTTCACCTAAAATAACAGTACTTGTAAATCACCAACTTAAACATTGACTTTTCATTTCAGAAGTGATTTGATGGAGCCTTCGTGGGTGCAGCCTGACAGGTTGAGCCCAAGAGTCCAGCTCTCTCGCTCTCAAGCTCATGTGGGTTCAAACGGAGGCCCTTGCTCTCAAAACTGGAGTCTGGAGCAAATGGGCCTTCTGTCAAAGGAGTGTGACGCTGTGTTGGCAGGCAGGAGGAGCCACGCCACAGCTGCGGGATCACTGACTTTGGTGTCGCAGCCGTACCTCAATTCCTCTGTTGCGCAGCAAAATCTCTTAGTAAAACCTACTGCTAACCAATATAAGAGCAAATTAGATCGCATTGAAGCTCTGAAAGCTACAGCTGCTTCCCTTTCTAGCAGGATTGAAAGTGAAGCCAAAAAGTTGGCTGGAGCTGGCATCAACTATGGCACCATGTGGAGCTTGGACCATGAATTCCTACAAGAAAACCAAGATGATGGGCGCTGGGCAAAGGCTGTGAGTCCTCCTGTGAGAGAGGAGAATGAAGATGCTTTTTCAGCCAGAATTCAAAAAATGCTGGGGACCTGTGTATCTCATACAGCCTTTGATGATAACCTACCTGGGGTAGGCAACCTTAGTGAATTTAAAAAGCTTCCTGAGACGATTAGGCCTCACACTGCTGCAGTCAGCCTTGGGATGAGATCCCCTGCTGCTAATAGACATGAAGGGATACTGGGACAGTTATCCAAGAGACAAACGGACTCGCCAGGGCATGAAAGCCAAGCGTATGGTCGGAACAAAGCAGTAATTCCTTACGAGTCCAGCATAGACTCCATCAGTGAAGGGCCACTCTTGAGTGAGGAAAGCCTCTCGGAAGAGGAGGGAGACCAACACAAGCAATCACCCCTGGAGATGCTGGAGGCATTAAAAGAGAAGGACTTCTGTGTTCGGGAGAGAAATGCTTTTGAGCCCATTAAAGAGTTTCAGAAAGAAGCAGAAAAATATTCGCCACTTTTCACTCAGACAAGTGGCTCGCACAGCAAGGGGCTGTGGGAGGAGCTGGCGAAGGGAAGTCCGCACAGTGTCATCAACATCTTTGCAAAAAGTTACCAGCTTCATGGAAAAGGTAAGGAGAAGAAATGGGGGGAAAAAGAACAAGCTGTCTTGAATCACAGGTGGAGGATGAATCTGCATAAGGCTTCCTCACATAGCTTTTGAATAATGAATGATTCCCTGATTTTTTTTTCCTTTTTTTTCTGAAGAGAAAATCCCTTCTTTTCAGGGAAGATTATTTTTGTATTAGATTGCTGTATATAATTCCAGATTGGTAGCTGCTCCATACCTCGACAATATTAATGATAAAATGGAATCAGTAGATCTGGGCCAGTTCCATATCTGTGATAAGACTACAATAATAAATAATTTAATGCATATTAAATATATTAAGCTAACCTGCAGTTACATGGATGTGAATGCAAAGTTTACAATTATCTTCTCCAAAGTTGTATACTAAATTGCCCAGGTTGGGTTTGAAAATTGGTGTTTTTGTGATGCCTAGCTTCACCAAAAGCTGGCAGAATTTTCCTTGTCATAAGTCACTTAACTGTGTCTCTCCCCGTTCTGTTTACCTTGACTCTGTACAAATATCATCCTTTTAATTTTTTTTCTCACTCCAGCACATTTCAGACCATCTTCCTGGCTTCTAGGCTTGTAAGTGTTTAAAGAAATACCTAAAATGCCCTTTGGTGAGAAGATGTAGTCCTGCCATTTTCTGCTTTCAGTTTCTTCATTGTTGTGGGGATAAATGGAGCCACCAGGGAGAAGAGAGCCTGTTTTTGGGAGCATCCATCTTCCTACTGTATATGAATTCCCAGTCATCTGTAATAACATCCTGTCTTGTCTTTTTCATTTAAGGCAGAAGGATGAAATTCATGTTTTATGCAACATCTATTTCATGTCATAAAGCTCAGTGTGTGTATCCTGAATCTCTTTACACACAGCTTGTGCTGAATATACATGTAACACAGCAACATGCAACTTCTGCTGTGGCTGAAAGCTGAGTGCTTTTCCTTTGCATTTTTGTTAATATGAGTTATTTGATAATGCCTCTGTAAACTATGGGGCGTGTTCACTCCTCATGAACTTCAGTAGCTATTTGGTTTTGAGAGGGTAAGGTAAATCAATAGGAAATTTCTTCCTTAAACATGCACATTTCAAGCATTAATTGCTCGTTTTAATGTCTTAGTGCATATTTTACAGAAGTCTGATGCAGGATGCCTTGTTTGCTTTTCTTTTTTGTTCAAAATTATTTCTTCATTTTATGATTACTGTTTCTCTTGCCTTGAATTCCTGACTTTGAAAAGGAGTCTTTTTCAAGAAGTTAATTTATATCACAAAGTCACAGAATGGTTGAGGTTGGGCTTCCTGTGTTCGTGTTATTAGTTTGTTTATTTTACTTTTCTGTGTCTCTTAAAGGTGACTGCATTTACATTTTCTGCAAATGGCTCTACTCTCAAGTGCTATGCAATTCAAAAATGTGTTGGCTTAGTTCATGAAGTAGGCTTTAATATTTTACAAATGAGGAAGACTGTGCTTGTTATTCTGTGTTAAAACTGGCGTAGGGTGTCTGTACTGACACTCTGCCGATGTTTTCATTTCGAAAAGTCTTTTTAACTCGGGGTGGTTGGGAACTTATTAATTTCTACAGCTTTACTACGTTTGATGCAAATTGCATCTGGTATCATTTTTTTGTTGTTTTTTTTCTCTTTCTTTGTCCATATTGCAGCGTTCGATGAAAGGCCAAGTGGAGCGGCTGCCCATCTGCGGCCTTTGCTCCCTGCTGTCAGCCCTCCAGAGAGCATTGTCTCTTACGAAGATGATTTTGCCTCGTCACAGGGAAGTAGCACTTTGACAGACAAAAAGATTGCACGTGATCTCAGGTAACTGTGCTTTAGCCTCCTTACAGAAATCAGCATGCAGAATTTCTGAGAGAATTAATGCAACACTTGTTTCCTTTGTGCTGGACGTCTTTTCTGTTGTGCTGCATTGTGCTGATGACCCTTTCTGTGTCAGGCAGCATGGCTTTGAAACAAAGGCTAGAGTCAAGTACTCTTGATATGTGTTTTGGCTCATTATTAATCTGACAGGTAGCTTTGTAATCAGGTGAAAATCACTTCCTCAACCTTTGTAGCTGTTACAGTTCTCAATGGCTTAATCTTTGCAAAATCATGAAAGGAGTAAGGTCTGTAACTTAAATTAATAACTTCAGTACTTAACAGACTGTAAAAACTCTAGAATTGTTATTAGGGTTTCAGTAAATGCTTCATAATGGACATGTAAAGTTTATGTAAGGAGTTCTAAAACCTTTTCTCTTAACTAAGAAGACTATAAATACTACAGTTTCTAATTTGTTAGTGGCTTATTAATTTTTTTAAAGCGACTTTTTTGAATGAGATATATTTCCGTATTTTGTGTGTCTTGGAAGGAATCTAGCCACAGGTATGGTGTTTGTTTTATTTTCTTCAGAAGAAAGAAAGGTTAAAAAAAAAAAAATTGTATCTTGAAAACAGCTGCAAAAGGTTGCTTTCTTTCTGGTTAAGCTTCTTTATTGATCTTTATTGGTGTTATTCCAGATATAATGCATTACACGTACTCCTTTTTTTACAATTATTTTAGAATGCTTTACTGAAAACCATTCATCTTTCTGTCAATTTTTTGATGTTATCAGGTGTCCATAGCCTACTTAAAAAAAGAAAAAAAAAAAAAAAAAAAAAAAAAAAAGAAAAAGCAAAAATTTTCAGGGACATTATAGTTTAGTCCAAATCTGTAATCAAATAACCATTAGTTTGCATCTGAAATGATGTTTATTATCCATTTCCTATTACCTTATACTATAAGAAGTACCTTTCACTATGTTGAATTTATTGTCAAACCTCTTAATGTCTTACTTGTCATCATTTGTAATTTCAAAATCAATGCTTTTGGCAATGGCTTTATAATAAGGCTTACGTTATTTGATGTAGCTGTAGTTGTCCGTATCTCCTAGTTTTGGTGGATTTCTTGTGTGCTATGCGATGGAAGTTGGGCATCTTCAGTTAATCACTCTTCATATGTTGCTTTTTAGTGTTGCTGGCAGCAGCAATTCAAGCATTCAGGAAGAAGTTTCCAGTAGGAAGTCTCCCCATAAGCCTCGCTCTGCAGAGCTTGCATCCCAACATTCATCGGGACCGCGGTCTGCGGCATCTTCTCGGTCATCTGCTTCCTCTAGAAGGAGAGGGAAAAAGACACGTAAGTGCAATGCTTGGCTGCAAGATGTTTGAATGTTTGAAGAATGTTTAAGGGTTTTTTATCATGGTAGTTGAAGTCTTTCTGCTTATCCAGAAATGCTAATCTAATACTGATGGATTTTTTTTTTTTTCTCTCTTTAACGCCCTTTGAAAAATGTCCATCACTTCACATATAAATGGAAGGAGCAAACATGTCTGTAGCAGTTGTTCTCTGCTTGTGCAAGCTGTTTAGTTTTTCCAGTCATTGTTGCAGCCAAGATTAGTGAATACTACGGGGCAGGGCAGTTTGTGATGAAGGAGCACTTGCGATGATGATGTGTGGGTTCTGGTGAACATCCAAGTGAATGCGAGTCAGCTGTATGCCCTTGTAGGGATGATGACTAACTTGCTGTTGGGCTGCATTAGAAGCTGCCCCCTTGAAGCGATTGTTCCCTTTCTCCTCATCGCTGCTGAGGCCACATCTTGAGAGCTGTGTTTGGTTTTGGGCTCCCCAGTAAGAAAGCAAGATTGACCCCTAGAGGCCAGTGTTGGGTCCAGTCTTGTTCAATTTGTAAGTGGCCTGGATGAAGGGACTGAGTTCACAGTCAGCAAGTTGGCTGATGATAAAAAACTGGGAGGAGTGGCTGGTGCCCCAGGGCACTGTGCTGCCATTCAGAGAGCCCTCAACAGGCTGGAGAGTAGAGAGGAACCTCATAAACGTTAACAAAGGCAAGTGCAGAGTCCTGCACACAGGGAGGAATAACCCCAGGCACCAGGACAGGCTGGGGGCTGACCTGCTGGAGAGCAGCTCTGTGGAGAAAGACCTGGGAGTCCTGGTGGACTACAGACTGACCCTGAGCCAACGGGGTGCTCTTGTGGCCAGGGAGGCCAGTGGTATCCTGGGGTACATCAAGAAGCGTCAAGGGAGGTGATTCTGCCCCCCTACTCAGCCCTGGCAAGGCCACAAGGCCACAGCTGGAGTGCTGTGTCCAGTTCTGGGCTCCTCGGTACAAGATGGACATGGAACTACTGCAGCAAATGTTTTGGGGACTACTATGATGGAGAGGCTGAGAGAGCTGTGGCTCTCCATCCTTAGGAACGGAGGGAGATTTTCAGCATTCATAAGTATCTGAAGAGACAGTGTAAAGATGATGGGCCAAACTCTTTTCAGTGGTGCCCAGTGGTAGGACAAGAGGCAGTGAGCACAAACTGAAACACAAGAAGTTCTCTCTGAACATAAGGAAGAACTTATTTACTGTGAGGATAACAGCACCGGAACGAGTTGCCCAGAGAGATTGTGGAGTCTCCTTTCTTGGAGATACTCAAAAGCTATTTGGACACAGTCCTGGCTCTAGATGACCAGGCTTGAGCAGAAGTTCTATAGAAGGTTCTATAATGATCCCTTTCAATCCAAGCTTCTGTTACTGTGATTCTGTTCCCGTGAGTGCAGTGATACACTGAGGCAGACACTGTGCAGGTTAGAGTGGTGCAGCTCACTGCATAGGAGTAAAGCCTTAAGTGACTGGGTGTGCGGAGCCTAAAAAAAAAAAAAAAAAGGCTGAGGTGAATCAGTGTCCTACTGGCATCTTCAGCTACATAACTGGAGAATGCAGATATGAACCAGACCTGTCTTGGAGTTGGGTAGGGATAAGACAAGACGCAATGGGACAACAATTACAAGAAGAGAGATTCCAGTCAAAAGGTAGGAAAAAAAAATCTTAATGCAGGTAGTCAGACATTGGACAGGAGCACAGAAAGGTTGAGATCTCCATCCTTAGAGATATTTGATACTTGACTTGGGCAGTGAGAAATCCTATGAAATTCAACAAAGATAAGTGCAAAGTCCTGCACTTGGGGAAAAATAACCCCAGTCACCAGTACAGGCTGGGGACTGACCTTCTGGAAAGCAGCTCTGCAGAGAGGGACCTGGGCGTCACGGTGGATGACAAGTTGCCCATGAGGCAGCAGTGCCCTCATGGCCAAGAAGGCCAGTGGGATCCTGGGGTGCATTAGGAGGAGAGTCTGCAGCAGGTCAAGGGAGGAGATCCTGCCCCTCTGCTCAGCCCTGGTGAGGCCACACCTGGAGTACTGTGTCCAGTTCTGGGCTCCCCAGTACAAGG
>JAYECN010807650.1:0-43333 GCA_035222435.1 Microcambeva ribeirae
TGTGCTGGAGTGCCTCGCCTCGGCCGAGGCCGCCCGGCTGCAGCAGCAGCGCGGCCAGGGCCCGGCCCGCCTCGCGCGGGGGGGCCCGGGCCAGGGCGGTGGCGCCGCGGCCGGCAGTCGCGTGTCGTGCCCGCTCTGCAGGAAGCTCTGCCCGCTACCCCGCGGCGGCGCCGCGGCGCTGCCAGTCAACACCACTTTGGCGGAGGTGGTGAAGCTCTATCGCTCCGGCACGGCGGGCGCCGCCAGGGCAGCCGAGGCGGAGCAGGGCTCGGCCGCCGGGCTGCTCTCGCCGCTGCCGCTCGGGGGAACGTGCCAGAAGCACCCGAGCCGCCTGGTGCAGCTCTACTGCCGCATGTGCCGCCAGGCGGGCTGCGGGCAGTGCGTGTCCGAGGAGCACCAGGGCATCTTCCACTCCGTCAACCTCATCGACACCGTGTACCAGGAGGAGAAGGTAAGCGCGCCGCTTGGGGGACTCGGCCCCCTCCCCCGGAGCAGGGCCCCCTGTCCCGTGCCGTGTTGTTGGTGGGCACAGCGGGAGGCAGCGAGGAGCTACTTTGTTTATAGGTTCTCTGACTTCATCTAGGTAATTCAGATGATAGATAATGACATAGTTAAAAATAACTTAGGTAAATAACGACTTATTAAATGTATTACAAATTTATTCTGGCAATTGGCAGGCCTAGGAGGATTTTGGAGGTTGAGGTGTATTTGTAGTAGGAGAAGAGTTTTTTATCCACACAGCTAGCGTTTTGTTAAAGTGAGCTCTTTAAGTGACCCTGCTTAGATTGGGTACTGGATAGGATGTCACAGAGTAGTTCTGATGCCCAGTAACAAAACAGTGCTAGAGAGGATAGGTCTAGTGGCAGTTGTAGCTAGGCAGATAAGCCAGTGATGATAAATAATCAGACCCTGCTTTAAAATTCTGTCCTTGGTATAATTCTTTACTGACCAGGTCCAGAATTGGAGAATACAATTTATGTCTTTAGTAAAGTAAAAGGTGGGGTTGTTTGTTTGTTTTCCAGACTTTGTTTCATGTATAAATAGTAAAATAATTGGAAAACACAGTTCTGAGGGTGATGTAGGATCTACCATATTGCTAACTAGAGGCCTCGGGATGGTAATGGGGTAGATTTTCCATTGACTGTTTGCGACACCTCAGATGTAGTAACATTTTTAGCAGTTTTATAAGGTAGATGTTTTCATGGAGTCTTCAACTTTTGCAATGGGCAGTTTGGTCATTAAAAGTTGAAGGACAGCATTGGCTGTTTTTAAAGCCAGAAGTTACTCCTGCACTGATCTCTGTGTTCCCTCTCTTCCCTCATCCTGTCTGTAGATGAACCAGGAGATAACAGCCTAGGTAATAGAACTGCATTTAAAAACAAAATAGCTCAGTTGTGGAAAGCTTTCCATTTTGTCACTGTGAGGCATAGTACTTTGAAAGAAGAGAGTAGCTCAGGTTTGCGTGGCAAAGTGGAATGATGTAAGTGTTGTAGGTGCCTCTGTGAGAAGGGAATTAAAAAGAAGATGGAGGGGAAATGGACTTTTGTTGCAGTTACACCGTAATCACAGCAAAATGTTGTATTATAGGTGAGCCTGAAAGCATTAATTGGCAAAATAGCAAATGGAAGTTTGTTTGCTGTCACAAGAAAATGTGAAACGTTACAAAATCGTGCTTTGTGTCAATGTCTTTGTTTATATGGTATGCAAAACATCCCAAGGTAATGTCAAGATAGCCACAGAAATGTATTAGTTTTATGGGATGGATAAAGCTGTAACAAGCTTTTCAATTGCTGTCTTTATAGTTGACCTTCTTCAGTAGTCTGAAAAAACTGAGAATAATCAATGAGAAGCTGACAAATGAAATCTCAAGTCATCCAAACGACACAGCCGTGAGTTACAGATACTGCATGTCTGTGTGTGTGTGTGTGTGTGTCTGTGTATGTGTGTTTTCTAATGCAGCTTGATAACAAGAACCTGCTTGTTTAATCATGTAGATTGATCACAACATGGTGCATGTGCTGGGTACTCTTCTGTGGTTTAGACATGTTCTGAGCTTAGTTAGGGACACGGCTCTGATGTAGACTTTGCTACTGCAAATTCATGAGCATTTTCATCCTCTTGCTTCTAGGTAATGCTGACCAATGAAGCAGAGGTAATTGCCCTGGAATTTGGAGAGATATTCAAGACTCTGGAAACAAAGAAAAAGCAATTACTGGAAGATGTTGAAAGCCAGAGAAGTAAAAAAGAGAAAGAATTTCAGATTTGGAAGAAAATGAAGGAGACTCACAAGAAAACTATTGAGAATTTTCTGAAAGATTGTGAAAAGCTTGTTCATGAATGTGATCCTCAGTGTTTCCTGGAGGTAATAGCCCTTCTATTGCTACTTGACGTAATTTCTATAATCCTTAAAGTGTCATGAGCCTGGTGCATTATAGATGATGACTACAGTAATAACTAGATCAGAGAGAGCTAATATTTTAGTTTTAATTTGGACTAAAATAATTTGACATTTTATACTTCTTTTAACGTGCTTTTTTTATTTATTCTAACAAAATTTTAAAACTATTCCTTGTGACTAATTAATGGGATTTAATAATGCTTTTTGCTTTCTTTACATTAAAAATGATGAAATTGACTGTATAGCTGTGGCTGTAATGCTTGCTATATTATGCTGCCAACTCTGAAAGTAAGCTGGCTTCATGCTAAGTAAGGGAGTTGTTTCTTAGTACTGCTGTCAGTGTAGTCTTGCATTTATGTGCGTGTTCATGTTTGTTTTCAAATAATCTGTACTTTGAGCACTTTCATCTCATTAAATGTGTGAGATGCTGAAACTTTTGAGGGGGAAGATTTGGGCCAGAATTGATAATTTTCTGCACTGAACAGTGGAATACCATACTAGGTATCTGACTTGAGTTGAATTATACTGATTCAAAAACCTGTTGTAATTTTTGCATTGAGGTGTGCGGTGGAGAAATATTAGCTTCTTCAAAGCCAGTTTACATACTAAATCAGGTAGTTTGTGTGTTCCTGCATAATCTTCTGGAAGCCTTACTCATTATACTGAAGGGGGCTAGAAATACAAACATTGTTTAATGAGTTTTGAGAATGGTAAAGGAATGAAAGACAAATGCTCAGTCATTGTGGTTACTAGTAACAGCTAGGATAGACCTTTCGTATGATTCTAAAACAGCTACATTATTATGTCTAGCATTGTGGCTGCTGTTGCTTGGATCTTAGTGCTGCCTTCAGATATGGGTCTAAGAAACAACAGAATTCTGTACTTCCTTTTTGTGTTCTTTGCCAAGAGACTGCAGCACATCGCTGTTTACTGCAACTGTTTTTTACTGTCCTCAAATAAATGAAAAGTACTTGGAACTTGACTGAGTAACTCAAACTTGTTTGAGAGGGCAGATTTCAGACGGAAGTGACCCCCATCTGTGGAATTAGTGCCCTGAATGTGTCCAGGGATTGGTATGCCTCAAGCATAACAACTTTCTCCACCTTATCACTACACAGCTGGTGGGGTGTCCTCTTTAGGATTTTAGGATTCACTGTAGTGAGGTCAGGGGAGTCTTGACAGGGAAGCACATAGTATATAATTTACTTTTTTTTTTTTTTTTTTTTGCTGTTACCTGTTCTTTGTGAGGTTTTCAACTGAGGGATTGAGGGACTGTAGGGAAGTACATTTTGTACTGCTGTGATTTGACTGATCTAAAACTAAAAGATGGCCTCTTTTTTAATCTCACAATGATAATACCCTGAGAACAATTAGCACACTTCCCTCAGCAAGAAATGCAAAGTAGTCCTTCATTTGAATACTTAAAAATATTTGAACCTCTAAAATGTACAAGTTGGCCATTTAGTTCATGGCTTGTGTTTGGAGTGCTTTTCTTTGGCTCCTAAGAAATACTTATTCCTCAACACAAAACATTATGGGGTAGGTGTTTCTTTCCCAGAACTAAGTTATCTTTTATGTGGCTGGTTTTATTGCTCTTATTTTAAGAGTGTGTGTGTGTATTTTAATATATATGTGCACATATGTGTATGTATACGTCTATATTTATATATATATATATATTTTTTAAAGGTTTATCTCCTATAGTTCTGTGAAATCAAAGCAGGGAGTTTAACTTCAGAAGTATTTTAATAAAGCAGAAGTCTGCTCTTGTAAATTCAGAGAACAAACTTACCTCTTATAAATTCTTATTTTATTTATAGGTGGCCTGTGGCTTGAATACAAGGTATATATGTCTTTTTTTGTTTGTTTTTAACTTTATTCATTTTCTTGTAATCTTTTAAGATAAAACAGTTATTTAAGATTGAACAATTATTTTTAACAGTTATTTCATATGTGGCTATAATTTTCCACTTAATGAAAATAATATTTTTTAACTAAGTCATTTTTAATGGCTTATGGGTCTTTGGATGCTGGATGCCGCAGACTTTAGGCAGTGCGTGTCTATGACTTGTGATGTATTATCTGGGATGACCAGCCTATTGGATATCAATTCTAGAATCAGCTCACTGGCAAAAATTGTAATACAGGAATTCTTAAATACTGGATTATTGGCTGTACTTAGATACAGGACTACTGGAGGGTGTACTTCTTGTTCGGTTATAAAATATTTGGAGTTAACAGTAGACTAACAGTGATTGCAGTGTACTTACCCTGAATCTTCCTTCATATCTTTCTATCTAAAGATAGTAATTAAACTTATGATTCGCATGACTTCTTTTAAGAAAGAATACTGAAATGGAATTCTTTAAAATATTTTGTGATTCAGACTAACAGCAGCAATTTTCTCTGAAAGAGTATGATTTTGATTCACATACAGCCCACTCATGATAAGGGTGTGGTTTAGTCATTTGGATGACTTTTTCTGCAACTTTCATTTTCCATGAAGCTTAATTCTGATGAATATTTTTAAGTTTGTCTATTTTTTGGCTTGTTTTTCTTTTGTTTGTATTCTTTTCCAGAATGAAAACTCAGCTTGACCTGATGAATATAGCATCCAGCTATGAGAAACCACCACAGTGTGTCCAAAAGAAAATGGATATCCAACCTGTGGTCAATGAAATCTTGGCCTTGAAGTTAATACCAGTCAATGTAGGTGTAATTAAAGGTAGGTAAGGAGGATTAAATATAGGAGAGATTCAAGAAGGCACTTCAGGAACCCACGTTTTGTGGAATTCACTGCTAATAAATGCTATAGTTAGAAAAAGTATATCTGAGTTGAGAAAGCATCTGAACAAATCAATAGAAGAGAAGTTGATCAAGGCTTCTAACAAATTGTCTGCATGTGTTCTATCCAGAAAGTCCTTCAGCTGTGCTTTTTTTAGAAGGTGGGAGAAGTTTCATTATCACTTTTTTTAAAGAAAATGGCCTGTATGACTGTTGTTAGAAACATAGTATTGAGCTAGATGGATGCTTATCGTAGTGTAATCGCTCTGTGATTAAATACATGTTTTATTTAACCTGTAGGATAAAAGGATGGGTGCCACATGAGGGCAGGCCTCTTGAGAGAGATAGTAGATCTCTTAAGCGGGCATCTTGGTTTGCATCACAAGTGTTAAGTGCTAGTGTCTTTGTTGCTTAGGGTATTTTAAGTTCGTTCTTAATTGGAACGTGTAGTTGCACATGAATCTTTCAAAATACAAATACAGGAATAAAATTATTTCAGTCACAACGTGGGTTTTTGAATGCTGCAGCAAGAGCTTTTTGTCTTTTGTGGGGTGAGGGATCAAGGTTAGTCTTTTCATTAATGTAAATCCAATATTAAGTATATAATACTCAATGCCTCTTTTTATATCTTACCTGCAATCTGTATCTCATTGCCTGATATCTTACATATTTTGAAGATATCCACTGAGCTTTTTATCAATGTGAGCCTCATTAAATTAGTACCACGTTGATTTATAAAAACTGTGTTTTGATCACAATTTTGTGCCTAGAAAAATATTTGGTTTTTTTTTTCCATATTTGGATCCTCTCCCATCTTTATTTTTTATAGATCTACCCTGTGCAGGAAACGACAACTCAGCCAACGGTACTGTATTTAAAAGTAACGTCAAGCAATGGAAAGACCAGAAAAGTACTCCCAGCACCTTTCGTGTAAGTCCCTGTCTGTGAGGTTACAGTGCCGTGTACTGTTTTGTTTTTGTTTTATATCAAAATGGTCTATAGTGTCTGATGCAAAACATCTTTCAGCCAGTAGCAGGACAGGAGGAAGCACTTGCAGATGGTGGTCGGATCTGTACTCGTCTAATGTCAATATCAGAAATGTCAGCATTTCAAAATCTGAGCCATGAGGTAGGACTGAGCATCTGTTGTAAGTATGACCAAGTTATTAATTGTTACAACAGAACTTTCTAAACTTTTTTCCCCACTTTTATTTGGAGACAGGTACCCTTCCAGTTCTAGAATGATCAAGTTATTTAAGCTGCCAGGATTTTTTTTTTCTTTTTTTCCTTCAGAATGCTAGAATTTGATACTAGTGACTTAAAATGCATATATTTCCAGACACATCTGACTTTTCCAGGCACATCTGTAGCTTTCTAATGCAGATATGATTCTCTGTTGTTTATTTGAGGAGTAAGCAAATAATTTTTTGAGGTAAGAGAATTTGCTCTTCTGGTTCTGCCTGAATTCCTAAAATTTCAACATGAAGCTGAAACCAGTCTCTTTAGTTGCACGTCCAGTGATGTATTCACATACTTATTTCAGTCCCATGGGTGGGTGGTTCAATATGTTTTTGCAGGGATGACTCTTAGTCCCACTAATATTTCATTGTTTAATCAAATACTGCATTGTTTTCAGATGGGTATTATTTATGACAGATCTGGAGAATTTGTCATTTAATATAACTCTAAACTAGTGTGTTTAAACTTTTTTGGCTTTGATAGTCATCTTACAAATTTCTTTATTCTCTAGTTTCCTAATTCAGTTTTGTCATTAGGGTCCTGTGAATCTTGTGGGGGGTTTTTTGTTTGTTTTTTTGTTTGTTTGTTTGTTTGTTTTTAAGAATTTTTTTTTCTCTTAATGACAATGGTTTTCTATTGACTTATAGCAGCAACAGAGGAAAGAAAAACATAGATAGTACTAAGTACACAAACTGGCTGTTTTATCTTAGCATTGTACATAACTATTTTACAATTTCGGAATCCATAAATGCTCCATTTAATCAGATTCGTCTTTGTAATTCTAGGAGCTACGTTATAAATACTACATGGAACATCAGAAGCTATCTCATGAGCTCAAGACACAAACTCTGGCTGCAAATAAAATGTATAAATGTGGAACTACTGAGGCTTTGAAAAATAAGTCCTCAGGAGTTCCTCTTGTATCTTCACCTTCTAAGGCAAATAATCCAGAGAGAGTAAAAATGGGAAGCTTGCAAAGAGCAGATGGGCTTGATGAGATGAGCTTTGCCAGTCCTGGCAGTCACAGCATTCCATCCACAAACTTGAATTCCTCCGAAACACATAGTGACTTTACATTTTTTCATGAAAAAAAGTCCCAGGAAATAAGCGCGCTGGCCTTAGCAGAGAACTCTAACAGCTTAGAAATTAAAGAAAAAATACCAATGCAGTCATCAGCAGTTACGGTTTCCCATGGAATGGATGCAAATTCCAGCACTTCATCTGCTTTAAAACAACCGTCATCGGTACCTGTTACTGTTTCAGGTTCAGTGTTTAATTTAGATACTTCTGCAGAGAGAGGTTCTGTCTCACCTTTTGCTTTTGGTGCATGTAACAACTCCTTACCCAGAGTTATTAAAGACACAACTACAATTTCTTTTACAAAGAAAGACAGTAAATCTATTTTTCCTACATTTTATCTAGGAAAATGTGATCCTGAGGATAAAATAGATGACCAGGATGAAGCCAGGTTTTCAAAACTTAATTGGGTAATGAGAACTACCGTTTCTGATGCTTCAACCAGTTCTAACCTAGGATCATCAGAAAGTGAGAAACCTGTTTTTTCATTTGCCTTTGGCAATTCGGGAAGAGATTGTTTCACAGTACCTGGAGCTAGCAATTCCTTTAAGGTTTTATCGTTACCCTCCTTTTTTAACCAAGCGGAGAAGCCGTGTGACCACAATGCAGCATCTCATCCAGGAGAAAATACCGTTTCTCCAAACCAAGTTGTAGAAAACTGTGTGCCCAATCCATCTGCCTCACTGGAACAAGCTGCCAACACCTCGGAATCTGTCGCTGCTGTAGCTTGTAGTACTGCAGAAGCCGGCGCTGGAGCAGGGGGGACCGATGTTCCTGAGACCCCCCTTCACCACGGCAGTTACGTCTTTTCCTTTACAAAAAACTGCCTTCAGCTGCCCTCGCCCGTGTTTTCATTTGGAAGTGTTGTCAAGAATACCTCTGATTCAATGACTTCCTCCTCAGTGCTTTTTTCTAGAAGTGGCACTAAAAAAAATGAAAAAAAGAAAACTGAGTCTCCTGACAAAACCCTCTTAAATGTGGGAAAGTCAGTGTCTTCAGAGTGTACAGAACCTGCTTCTAAACAGAGTCACCACAAATGTGCAGATTCTTTTTTTCCCACCACCTCACCTAAGAAGGTTGAAAATGAAAAAGCAAATGCTGACAGTAATTCTTCTAGTCAGCCTTTGTGTTCAGCTGCTGTTCCTGTTGAAGAAGAGACTGCCTCTTTCACTCAACTTACTATATCGCCAAAACAAGAAATAAAGGTAAAAGATGAAGAAGACAGAGTTATTGCTGAAAGCAACTGTTGCTGTGCCAGCAAGGAGGAGGAAGCTGAGGCTGTGGTGCTTCAGAAGGAGGCTTGCTCTGTTCCCGAGCCGCACAGCAAGGCATTTGCAGGAGGCTCTGCCTCTCTTCCTGCGGCTGAGGCGAGAGGAATAGCAAGTGACACCGACTCAGACACCGAGGAGCTGAGCCAGGCCTCGACCTCTAGTGATAACAGCAGTGCATCGGAGTACTTCTCTGTTGCGGAAGACAAAATATCTGCTAGAGGAAAACCAGAGACATGAACTGAGTGGAATGGAAGATGCTTGAGTGAGCTGGTATTAAATAAACACTACATAATATAAAAAAGTGGGGATAGCTTGTGGTCTTACAGCTCTTGCTTTCCATAATTCTTGCCAGTTGAGGTATATCTGTGCTAGAAGCGTAACTGCTACTATCCTTCAGTAAAGTATTTCTAACGGTACAAACCCAAATGGAAGAAACGACCACAACTGCCACGTGCTTGTAAGGACTGAGCTTAACGGCGCGTCCCCGTGGGCAGGGGCGTGGGACGGCTGTGGCCCCAGGGCGCTGCGTGGCGGCCGCGGGGAAGAGGGGCCAGGCACAGCACCCGCCTGGGCAGCCGGGCGCCAGGAGCCACGGGGCAGGCGGCTCGCCGAAGGGCACGCGAGGCCGGCAGCTGCTGAGAATTGTTGTGCTTCGTCTCTCGTGAGCTTTGCTCTGTTTCTGTGCTGTGCGTAATGCCGCATGCAGGTACAACTGCTGGTGTTACTTCTGTTTTATACATTCGAAACTGAAGCACTATGTAAACTTGTTGTATACAAGGGACGACTGTCAGCTACGCTTGCAGAATGCTACCTTCTACTGAAAGTAATTGTCAAACAGGGATTTTTGAGTGTCTTTTTGGCAGTAGTTGTGTAAACAGGGAACAGATACTCACTTGCATTAGGAGAATATAGGCATTAACAGAACCTCCATATAAAGTTAATGATAGGAAAAAAGCTTTTTTTTTTTTTTTTTTTTTTTTTTGGAGAATGCGTGAGGATAAAAACACCACTCTTGCTGATTTGCTAACTCTTTTGCTGCATCTGAAAGATAATTTTTTAGCTATTAAACATGTGAACTGTAGTACTATTTCAGACCAAAGTTCTGCCTTAATTAGTGTTCGGGCTCCAGTAAGAGCCAGTGTTGAGTT
Organism: Microcambeva ribeirae; assembly: GCA_035222435.1. NCBI lineage: Eukaryota > Metazoa > Chordata > Actinopteri > Siluriformes > Trichomycteridae > Microcambeva > Microcambeva ribeirae. Next base: position 9,917 of record JAYECN010807650.1, read on the forward strand.
TTTAATAAGTAAGCAAATCCTGTATTAGGCAGATATGTCAGTCTTGTATTAGACCATAAATGCTGAAGCACAGTATCTAGCATCCCTTCAGAGTTTTTTCCCTGACAACTAGATATTTTCATTTAAAAAAAAAATAAAAAAATCTTTAACTCCATTTGAGAAACCTGCAAGGCTTGCAGTCGTGTTTCCTATAATGGAATATTTTAGAAATACTACCCTTATTTTGGGAAATGCTCATCTAATTTTTGACTTGTGTTAAATTCTTGCCCTCAGTTTCTCTATAGCAGTGCATTTCATTATTAAATGTGCAGGAAAAAGTTTCTGGAATATATTAAACTCACTAATCTCACCTTTGTGTCTTCTGTTACAGTAAGGAAGGTAGCAAAAATTTTCTTTAGTCTTGCTAGTATTATAGAGCTTTACTGCAGTCTTGCCCTAAGAATTGTTTGTACCTAAATATTCATGTTTTTCAGACTGGGTAGAAGGGGAGTCTCTTAAAGGTACTGAGTTGAACTACCTGAACATGGAGGCTGAGCATGATGCTAAAGGCAGAGAGGTAATCGCAGGAGGAGACTTTACCTTTCACGGCACTGGGTCTATTTACAATGTTTTCTGAGACTTTGATAAACTTTCAGGTAGGTTTTTGGCCTGATAGTGAAAAGATGTTGCTACTAAGTTGCAAGGCAACTAGAACAGAATATTGTAGGTTGTTTTTTACAACAGGAGTTATATGTACCAGCATTCACTGTAGACCTGGGACTGCCTTTCAAGCTTGGCAAGTTGTCATCTGTATATGCTTTGGTGACCGAGATTATCGCTCAGGGTGAAGGCTTTACAGGAGAAAGAAAAATAATAAGCAGAGCACTTAACAATGTATTATAGTAAAACTATAGTCCAATGAGATAGCAATAGAACCTTCAATTTCTTCATATTTCACTTAAGCTATTAACTTCTCAGCAGAAGTGATGTAGTTCTTACAGACGTTATCAAAAGTGAAATACTGTTCCGATATATATAAGAAATATTCCATTCTTCAGCAAGTAAAGTCATTATTATGATACCCCTAACTAGTTTGTTTTTCACCCAAGATCTTTTGCTATGGAAAAGAATTAGTAACTTGGTAGCAAAACTTGAAGCACTTGTGTTTTGAATACAGATCCAGTTTTGCTTTGGGAAAGGGAGAAGCCTGGGGTTAAGAGGATAAATCATGAAGCATATTACAAGTTATGTATTTTAAGTAATGCGATGATGGAGCAGCACAATTGTGAGAATGATCTGGCAGTGAAAAAAAAAAACTAAAACAATCTAAAAGTCATCTTTTGATTTTTAGCATATTTTCATTTTGGAGAAAGATGGGGCCATATTCTAACAACATTTCCTTATAGTTTGAAAATGGATAATGTTGTAATTAACTAGTGAAACAGCGGAGTTAAATGTCTGACCTTAGTGCTATGTCAATGAATTGTGTGTGTGATATTAGCTAAAAAAATTATTCCATTTGTATCCAGAAACATGAGCGTAGAAGGGCCTAAATTAAGTCACTTCAGTCAAGGGATGTTTGCATACAATTTGACTATGTGTGTCATGATTGCCACTGTTAAGAATAACATAAGTAAATTTTATTTTCCAAAACAAGCTAAAGCAGTATGTTTTTGCCATTTTGCTCTATTTTTGCTGTAGTTTTGTTTCATAGAGCTTGAAAAACTGTGGAAAGAGATTAGTTAGTCTGTTAATGGTAGCTCAACAATACTACCTGACTGTGTAGGGGGTTTCCTCGTGGTAGCAGCCCGGCAGCAAGGCCCGTTGCACTTGGGCACTTACGGACTTACGTACGGAGCCACTTACAGTGCCCTCCCGTTGGAGCTCAGGGTTCAGTTTGCACGTGAGAGTGTGTGAAGAAACCCCACTTGTTCCTAGAAATGGTCTCCACCATTTTCTTGGTTATCAGCATAAAACTGTGTGTTGCAAGAAGGGCTGCTATCAAAGCCTAATTTTCCAAAGTTATTTCTCTGTGTGTATGTATACACACATCTATATGTGTGTATAGATGTTAGGCTGCAGGTGGACTACAATGTGTGGTTAAGCCAAAGAATTTTCATGAATGTATGAAAACAGTGGTGGAAACTTGTTTGTGTTTTGTTCAGTAAAGGAAATAAGTGGACTTTACTGAATAATTTTTCTTTTATAAGGAACCTTTTGGCATGTACTGCACGACCTCCCCCCTACGCTTATCTTTCCAACTCTTAAGGGTACAATATGTAAGAAGACAGCTGAACACATGCCTTGAAGCTTTCACCAAATTTTATTATTCTGATAAAAACCTTTTTTTAATACTTAATCTTTGTAGGTTAAAATTGTAGAGTCACTTAAGAGCTTTCATAAAGGTTCATGATGGTGCAAAGTCTGCTTTATAACACAATACAAACCTTGGAGAAGAATCAAAACAAATAATTTGCTAGTTGCCAAAATAACTACTGAACACAAACTGGCTGAAAGGTTTCAATGCTCTGCTAATGACTGGCTGGGAACGGACTGCTTGGTGTATTTCTGCTCAAGAAAAAAACATGAATTTGAAAAATACCTGCAATTACCTGGTTCTGCAATATATTAAAAATAATGATTTGTAATAATAAAACATGCTAAAATGTCAACAGGTAAAGCTTATATTTTTCTAAGACAAATCTTTAATGACGAGTATTGGGTATCACTACAGGTTTATTACACTGTGGAGAACGCAAACCTAGTCCCTTAAGACAACTGCTCTGTTGGAAGGTTGATTACGTATCGGCTCCTGCAGTTCATCGCTCTCTTGATCCTCCAGCTTGGCTCTCAGGCTCAGACTGCAGCCAGCTTCTTTTCGTAGTTTTCAGCCAGTTTTTGGAAGGCCAGGAGAACGTGATCATTGGGGTTATCGCACAGTTCACTCAATGAAGTTCTGTTTATTTTAAAAAAAGAAAAAAAAGGAGGGGGGGGCATTTTAAGTGGTTTTAAAGATATAATATATATTGAATATTAAAAAGTACAAGTTTTTCATACCTTATGCTTTTAATGAGGAGTAGAAAATCCCTGAGGTGGCAGTAGGCATCTCCTCTGTTTAACCTTTAAAAAAAAATTAAAAAAAAATCCAAATGACTGCATTTCTTACTGTTTCACTGGAATAACTCCTGTCACTTAGGTGCATATACAGAGTGTATACAGGAGCAGCAAACATTGTTATACTATTTCATTAGGTTTACTGTAGAAAACTGTGATCTTCATGTTTCTGTAGTTATACTAAGCCTACCACAAGACTCAAGTATTTGGAAAAGGTCAAAGCAATTTATTGTAACAGTAGCATGGAAGCAGAGCTTCAATGGTTTGAATAACTAAAGCACCCCACTCTAACCCCCAAGACTTCACTTGAGGTTAGTCTGTTGCCTAACTGTAGTAGGAAATAGTGTCAACTCTTCATCAGCTTTCTTACTGACCTAGAGGTGACCAAGAGCCTATGGTCTGCAGTGAGGTATTACCCCCTCATTGAAATAAAATTTCATAAATTTCAGTTTCTAGTAAGGGAGTATTTAAAAAAAAATTAGTAAGTTTACAGTCAGTGTTGCAGATAACTGCCATGGGTAGCCTGCGGCCGTTGATAATGGGGCACTCGTGCTAAACGGCATTACTGTGACGGGAGGTATGAAACGTGTTCTAGGGGGGATGATAGAGTTGTAAATGGTAGGAGCAGAAGAGAACCTCAGATCTAGTTTGAGAAGAAAATCAAGAGGATGAAGTTTACAAGTCGTCCAATAACAAAGGTAACAGTGTTTTGATTTTTCCTTTTTTTTTCTTGAAGCTACATCAAGTGCAGGGGTTTCGCAGGTTTTGACTTTTTTTTTATTATTATTACTTAATTGAGGTTTATCACAATTAAAAAGATAGGATGGTCCCTAAAATGAGAAAGCTCAAAGTAGTAATACAGAAGACTGTAATATATAATAGAAATGTTGAAAGCTTGGTAAAATAATAAAGACAACCGGAATGAAAGCAACAGGCAGAAGAGAGTAAAAAAAGACTGAAAACTCCAAGCTTGGAAAAGTCAAGAGTATAAGTGAGTCAGGAGGAAACAAGAGGAAAAACTGCTTGTGCTGTAGGACTTATGTTGAAGTATGCTCAAACAAAACGGTCATTGACAGGCTTAGGGCACCCAGAGTTTCTGTGGGGTTTTTTTTGTTGTTGTTGTTGTTGTTGTTTTAACCCTTTTTTCCCCCCTCTGTAAGAGAGAATGATATGAGTGTGTTATGACGAGAAGCTGCTCTATGCCAGGAAAAAAACAGGGAAGTGAAAATACAGAAGAAATACAGATTAAAATAAAGAGTAAAGGTGAGTTTCTCCTGGCTGCAGAGCAAGTCAGGTTTTTGAAGAGGACAGTCTTCCTGTACTGAAGACAGTTTGTGCTTTTGATGCCTTAAACAAGTCTCAGGCCACAAGTTAGTCAAAATAACTCTCGTGATCAAAATCATGCTTTCACAGTTATAGAACTGTTTGAAGATGCAGCTAGCACTTTTGGCTATAAATCACTGGACTTAATCTAGCCTTTTGGTTTTGTTAAAATGTTCATCCAGTCTGAGGATGTTGAATAGATGCAGCCTCCTTGAGAACTCTGGAGGGCCCAGCTTAAACCTCCCGTCCTACTGAAGACAAGGCTGCAGTGTAAGCGTGCTGCGGGCGGGAGCGCACCAGTTGTCCGTGTGCAGCGCTTCCAGGGCGCCATGCTTATAGAAGTCCAGCGCGTACGCGTTGAGCGGCTGCTTCCTTCCTTGGTCATCGTACTTTTCCAGGTAAAGCAGAGGGCAGTTGCTGACGTTAATTCTAAGAGAACGTAGGACAGCCTGAAAAAAAAAAAAAAAAAACTACTACTCTGTTTTGCTCAAACCTCTACTGTGGCAAATCTACAACCACGCACTCTGGGCTGAGAAGTTCCAAATCTTTAATCCTGAGCCTCTCCAAAGCTTTGACCAAAGTCCTGGTAGGCTTCCTGACACAGCAGACAAGGTCACTAACAAATTGATTTACATGGATTCCAGCTCTGCTTCCAGAACAACATAACAGCTACGGAGGCCACTACATTTCTTGGGTTGAAATTTTTTTTCACCTGCACAGATCGTCCATTCCTGAATAGCTTAAATGTAGGTATTGGCCACAAGCGTGGAACAATATAAGGATGAAGGTGAGGTTCAAATTTTTAGATTTTTCAAATGTACTTGTACAGAGCGATGGTTGTGCAAACTGCCTTCATGTCACCCAGAAGCAAGAAGGCTGCAACAGACATCGCTCTTACTGAAAGGCAGGAAAACTCATCCCTTCTTCCCCTTCCTCTTAACTTACTTGATTAACGTTTGCTGCTTGAAATAAGTCATGATCACTCATGCCAGACAAACATGCAAAAGGGGAGATGGCGGATATGCTTCTGGTGTTGTCCATCAGGTGAGATGCGAGTTCAGAGCCGTGCCAGTCTCTAAACGTGAAATCTAGAGCAGAATTTTGAAGGACAGGGTAAGCAATGCACTCATCAGCACCCCTTCACCAAACACTCTTAAAAGCATGCAAGCTAAGGCAACAGGAACCCGCAGAGCTCGCTGCACAGAACTGAACTAGCCTGTCTGCCTGAGCACGTGCTTCGTGCACCAGTAAAAACTCTGCTGTGGCACCTGCCCAAAAGCACAAGGCAGCCTCTGCTTTGCTCTCCTAACCTGGAGATCCTCATCCTGGCATGTCCAGCTAGTAGTTTCCCTACGTTCACTGGGTTTTGCACTTAATGTATCAAAGTGTGGGCTCTCTCCATTATTAAAATATGAAATCTTAAGATGAATAGAAAAGGTTGAATTCTGCTATAGAATTGCAAACACTACACCTATGCAGTGCTTTCTGGGGCTCTATACTTGTATTTGTTAAGAGGAAAAAGTAGTTTGCAGAAACTTTTAGGTGTTTCTCTTTAACAGGTATCTTCCTGTTCTTCATTGTGTTGATCCACAATCACCTCAGCAAAGCCACGTAATCCTAGCACCAAGCTGCTCTATAGGCATGCTCCATAGCTTTCCCCCCCTTCAACTTAAATGTTTTTTCACATTAGAGGTTGTCAATTCAGTCAGCACTGGTCAGTTACAAAAAATCATGTTTTCAAACTTAGCTAAAGCTATAAAAGTAACAAATGGTAAAACTAAGTAGAAGTTGTATTCATGTCAAAGCAACAGCTTGGCAAATGAGGGCCTTTGAATATGCAAGCTGCACCTCGGAGGTAGGTTAGTCTCAGCTAAGCTAATATTGAATTTGATGGAGGGTAAAGTTACAGTATTTTTAAGTTATTTGTTGGACATTCTGAAGAGTGACACTGAAACACAGCATTTGAGAGAGCATGAGGCACCTGGTAGAACTGGAAAGCTACCGTTTACCATGCAAAGCCATAGACGGGGCTCAGAATTTTGTTCTGCAGTTACTTTATCAGTTTATCTCCACTAATACCTCATACGTTAAGTGGACATCCACTTTATGTAAAACTTCCCAAGTGGTAGGAATTGTCCAGCTGTCCCCTTACATAAAGCTCACCGTAGACCATATGGTACCTTATAGGTTGTTTAGGCTGTTTTATTCTGTACACAACACAGACTGAAATATCATTGTATTGATACAGAAAAGAAAAATGAACATAGTAGCTGCTATATTTTAAGTGCTTCCTTATTGTAAAAATAATATTTTTTAGATGGTCTAGGTAAAGGGATAGTGCTATGTCACATTGTGTTGATATTTTTCTTCCTAGAAATAGCATGAGATTATGCAGTCATCAGACACTTTTCATCCAGTGGAAATCCAGGTTGCTTAGTAATTTCATTGTAATGCTTTTCCTATTGCCCTGGTTATTAGGCACTGTTTACTGGCATAAGTAACTTGATTGAAAAGATAGAGCAATGCTCCTCTTTAATTGTTATTTCTATGCAAGGCTGTTCAAATCTTGAAAAACTAGCCTTTCTATGACACTTAAAGCAATTCAACCATCACAGCTGTAAATGCAGTCATCATCAGAAAAAAGCTATTAAGAATTACACTTACCATAATTATTTATTCTCCATTTAAAAAGAAACCTCTATCATTTTGAAGAAAAGAAGAACAATTAAACCAATCCTTTTCCTGTACACTCCTATCGTGTGCAATATAACCTATCATGCTTACTTTAAACTAAAAGGGAACTAGAAATTGTATCTCCTTAGCATGTCTGAATTCACCATTTTGCACTGCCTACCTGTCTTTGACAGCGGAAGTCTATATTCTTGTTCCATATCAGCCAGCTTGGCAGCTGTTAGAAGAAAATGAGCAAAGTTTTTCTCTACTTTGCTATTGTACTCATGGACAGCATCTGCAAAGTCTTGCGGCAGATCTTCTAGAAAGACCTGAAATACGGTAAGGAACGGTTAGTTACCTAATTTAGGTGAATTATCTCTCCAAAAGTGCCAGTTCTACCTTGGATATGATGTTAACTGGTGTCAATGACCATCCTAGTCATACTGCTCCTATTTTTTAAGGAGTTAGCCCTCAATCCATAGATTGCAATGTTCGAGTGCGTATAAAGTCACTGCTATGTGTAACAAAATGCTACAGTTCTTTAGATTGAGACACAATTCCAGCGGAGTGAGGAAAAATAAGTAAAGTTTCTATTTGGGAAGAGGTATTTATATTGTATTGCATAAAGAAACCTGTGTAGTCCATACTTTGAAATTTTGACAAATGATTGTATACTTACTATTGTGACATTTCATCTCTAAAATATGTTTGAATAATCTGACACTTTTCTTTCAACCAAAGACTCAGCTGATTCTGTAGTGAAATCACAGCCACTTTATCTTACCCCGGTAGGTACCTTCTTCATTATTCTGCCTGCTGTACATGCATCTGGCCATCACCCACACTGACAAAATGAAACCACAGATGGACTGAGGGGGGAGGCAACATCACTTGCAGTGAACAGCATCTGTTTTCCCTACCTTGGACTGGTAAAATTTCTGAAGTTTCATTGTGCCCGCGGGAAGATGCTTCCTCCCAAACAGGTTTGCTAGAATGAGCACCAGCTTTTCCATGACATCTTCTGAAAAATCAGCTGATCCTATATCAAAAGGAAAGAATGTGGATTAAATAAGAATCTTTTTAAATATAATTCTCTTGGCTTAAAGTGAATCCCAGGCAGGAGTCTTCTTGCCAGCTGCCACTGTCATGAGAGAGGTTATGCAAAATAATGCTGGCTCAAGATCATTACACACAAAAATCCTCCAGTTCAATAATTAAGCCATTCGACAGTTAAGCAAAGCGCTCAGGGAGTGTTAGTACAGCACATACAACTACCTGCCTACAAACTGCTGCTGTCTGACTACATGGTGCTGTAACTCTTCTCGTTTCAGCTCACAAAATGGACTTTGGTGGTGTAATAAGCACCTAGCACTTATTTTGTCGACTTTTTTGATAGTCAGAGAGTGCTTGTCCATGTTATTTAACACACACTATTCAAATGTTGCTCTGGAGTCAGATTTTTTTGGTTTTTTTTTTCCTCAAAGGGATTTTTTTTTTTGGCATTCATTTTTACCTCATCAAAATATTTCACAAAAAAAATTCAAGTTTATGATATTAGCACTGTCATACACGTACACTGGCTTTTTCCAACAGAACTATAGCCATACACATAGCAGGGAGATGCAGAGGCCAAGGATACAGGGATGAATGCTGGGCAAGAAAAAGGCTCCAGGAGGAATGAAGCATCCAAAAATTTCTGAATGTTTTCAGATATTCAGTGCATGGAATATTATTTTACCTTCTTTAATGGGCCGGCACAACTTGTGGAACAAGCCTTTCACAAGAAAACTGACTAGGACAAAATTTGAAGGTTCATAATAGTACAAGTGTGTCACAAGTCCAGCAAATCCTCTAGGGTTACCTTCCTGATCCAAGTAGCCCTATGTTTTTTAAAAGCAAAGAAAAACAGCTTATCAGTGAAAGATCCAAAAAAGTCTTTTATGAGCTTGTATTTGACAGGAACATAAAATGGCAGCATTCAGAAGAACAGTCTTTCAAAATAATATATAGGTACTTCTGCAACTGAAATCTTCAATTTGCACTGAAAGGCAAAAGTGTTTCCTTACTGAAGATGTAGTCACCAACTATCCAAGTATTTTCATGGAAATCTTTATCTCTTCCCCCTGCGCATGACTTGGGAAGTAGGGACTACCTAGAGAATCATCATTCTATTAGCGCCCCTTTTTTTAAATACTACTCTCTTGAAAGAATATTAGAGACAAGATATCAGGTACATGGGCTTAGGTTTGGCCAGTTCTCAGGCTAAGTGTTACTTTCAAAACATGCTACAGCTCTCTCTGACACACTGACGGAAGATTTTCCTGATCAATGGGAACATCAGACTCCTGCTCTCCTGCACCAGGGACACCCATGAGCAGGCAGACCCAAACAGGGCTCTGGTGAGATCAGGACCAGGAAAGCTGCTCCCAGGTGAGTAGGGGCTGTCACATCCCCACTGCCTCTTCCTGCCTGCAGTCCTGGCTGCAACCCAAAGCAAGAGTTATGCATAAGAAGTGCCAGAACAGCATCCATCAACATTCAGCAACTGCTGTGCAGAGTTGCACTGCTGATTTTCAGCCTTTCAAGTAGCTGTTTCCGATTTGTTTGTGAAGCAGTATGATTTTCTCCCAGCATTTTGAAAGTTACATGATTCTTAGAGTGTTTTAAACTGCAGTCATTTCACATACCTGCTGCTTCATACACCACACAGCATGACTCAGTTTCCAAATCAATATGTGACCACAGCTACCACAGACTATGCCATGAAACTTTCCTCATTGAATTTATTCCACAAAATACATACCTCAGGCTTAAAGTTGGCTAATTATATCTGTTTCCTTAAATTTCTACGGAAGCTCGCCTGTTGCTATGGAATATAAACAGTGCTAAGTCAGAGTACTAAGCACTCAGAGAAGTTCTTAACTTGGAAAGCTGGTAGGTTTAAAAAAAAAAAAACCTGCATTTACAGACTACTGCTATCTTGAGTGAGTGATAACTTACCTCTTTGATAAGAAACTGCAAGGAAAAGATAAAATAGGTTTTTAGGAGTTCAGTATGTCTTTCCTGCTTGAAGGACATCAGTGAGTGCTTCAAGATTGACAACACCTGACCAAAGAATAAAATCCCAAGAAATTAGGAATGTGAGGGGAAGTCTATTTTGTAACAAAAAAAAAGAAATTTCAGATCCAGTTTTTGTGTTTGGTTCATTTCAGGATAGAAATGCTGAGTGGGGTTGGGGTTTTTTTTGTTTGTTTGGGTTTTTTGGTTTGGTTTGTTTTTTTGCACCCAACTCCTTTTCACAACTTCTTGTGAAAAGATCATTCTTTGTCTGGCATGTGCCAGGTATCTGCATGTTTTTAATTTATACTGAGCTATGTGGAGTTAGCTACATGAAGTTCATATACTAATTTACTAATTTATATGATCAAGAACTTACATTTGCATCATTAAACTAAATCCAGGAACTTGAACACTGTTCTGTATGCTTTATTAAAATATTAAAAATTATATGAAGTTTACCAATTTACTTCATCTCAGAACAGCTGATGCCAGTTATGTCTGAGTTGATTAAATACATCTTTTCCTCATCTTTTACATTCTTGAAAATAAATATCCATATGTATTTGAGAGACTACAGAAGGGGTTCCTTGTTTATCTAAACCACTGCATTCACACAGAACCACAGAATGGTTGAGGTTGGAAGGGACCTCTAGGGACCATCTGGTCCAACCCCCCTGCTCCAGCAGGGACACCCAGAGCACAGGGCACAGGGCGGCATCCAGGCGGGTTTGAAGATCTCCAGAGAAGGAGACTGCAGTATTCAATGATGTGCTGCAAAATTCATAATTTAGTTTCGGGTAATTGAAAATCAAAAATAATAATCTCTTCATCTGCAAGATTTTCTGATTCTGCAAGTGTAGTTAATGCAAATATTGTATACAAGAGTTAAAGTAAAAATGCCTTCCTTTCTAAAATAATAATATTTATTGCCAAAAAAAATAGGTGCATGAAAATTCACAGCACACTGCCATGTAGGAGGAATAAACAGGATATGCAATTTTACTTGGGGAATGACTGTTTACTTTTGAAATGCGTATCTTTCTCCTTGAGTTAAATGGATAACATAATTAAATTAAATCCCTATTAAAAAAAAAAAAAATCCTATACCTTTGCTCTGGCATCTGTTTTGTCATCAGCCTTTGCAGCCAACAGCATGAGTCGCAGTATTAAGGAAACAGTCAGAGGAAACTGGCCTTTCAGTTGAGGCACGTTGGATTTGATAAGTCTTTCAACCTTGGGCAGTGGGATATCATAGAAGAACACATTTCCAATCGTATCTTGTCCACGTCTTCCAGCACGTCCTGACATCTAAGAGGAGGATATTTGTAACAATAATGTTTAAATTAATACATTTTTAAATGGAATATATCTAACTTGTACATACTGCTACCGTCTGTGCAGTCTCAGTACCGGCCAGTAAGCACCTCTGTGTGGCACCAGGCCCGGCAGGTGCCGGCCGCTGCAGAGCCACTGGCGCTCGGCCCCGAGCGCGGCCTGCCAGCCAGCGGCAGCAGCTGCAGCTGCCCACGTGTGCCGGGAGCAAGTGGCAGCGTTTGGGGAAATACAGGTTGTCTGAGAGGCACATGAGCAGGAAAGGAAGCAGGAACTAAGCAAGAGGCTCCAGTCTCTTGGCCCAGCTGGCTAACTGTAATGGGAGTCATCCTGCTCAGCTGTGTCCTGCTCAGCAGAGCACAGCTTCCAAGAGGGAACTCGCTCCAGCATCCCTATTCCTCTGGTTAGGAATCTTTTCCTCATTATATACCCCTCTATGTTCTTACAGCATATTTTTCATATATATTTTATAACAACCTGGCTAAAGCAAAAGAATTTCCCTCTCTACTGACCCGCATAACTGAAAGCTGAATCTAGACCTTTAATTCAACGGCAGTGTTTTCAGGGCTGAAATAGGTCTGCCCATTCTTTGGGGGCTGCCATTTTGAAACACTCGTAAAAATACCTTAGCTAAAATTATTTTTATCACTGAAGTGAACAGCTAAAACTTAGCATATATACAGAAGTATATGTAAAAGAAAACACATTCCCTGAATTTGTGTGTGACGATAGGTATGTATGTACTATACTTGTAATGCAAACAGGATTACCTGTCTGTAATTTAGGGCATCCAAAAAGACAGAATCTTCAGCAAAGACAACAGATTTACAAGGCATGTTGATCCCTAAAGCGAGTGATCCAGTAGCTGTGACTACCTATAAAAGTATCAAATATTAGTACATCTATTAGATATAACAGTATCTGATCAAAAAATGATCTGTAACATCCCACTCAAATCAACAGGAATGTTACTATTATTTTTCATTTAAGGAATACGCTTGCATATTTTGAAGGTTTATACCGTATTCTTTTTTGAAACACAACTGGAAATAACATTGAGACAAAAGGATATATCTTAGTCCTACAGAGTTCATTTCACTAAAACACATTTATTTGTGATATGCTAACCTGAAGGATAGCAATTTCTACGTAGAAATTAAGCTTTACAGCTACCAATTCATTTACTTGATTTCATTAATTTGAAAACCTTCACATCAACATTTAGAAAGTGAGCATGACAAATCCCAATGTGCCGTACTTTACCACAAGTAAAAGATACCCTATAATTTTTAATTACATTATGTGGAAAAATCAAAGCATTTTCAAAACAAACAAAAATGCCCATAAACTGATTGGCATTCACCAACCTTAATATAACCCAACCTAAAGAGCATCTCCACTACTTGTCTCTCCTTGGCGAACATAGAGCCATGATGATACCCAATGCCCCTCAGTGCCAGCATCGTCTGCTCATAGCCTTTCTTCTGAAGCCTAACTCGATCCAAGATCTTGTTCAAAGTCTACAAACAAACACAAATGTTAAGTATTAATAACAAGAAGTTTTGCCAGTGAAAAACAGAAAATGTGAATAGAAAAGGAAAACTTCATCTGATAAAGTTCCAAATACAACAAAGAAATGCAGCTGCTTATCAGTTTTGCTAAACTTAAAGCACAAACTAAATAACTGGATGGGTCCCAGCAGTAGCTTCAGCATGAGCACAAATCCTAGGCTCTTCCCTACACTTTCTATCACACACGCCCGTAGCCAAGTCCCAACAGCCAACTGCAGCGCTGAGCTGGTTGCCCCCGGAGGCGGCCAGCGAGCGCGTGCCCCGGGCCCCAGGGCAGAGTGGCCTCGCGGCGGGCGCTGCGGGCCGCTAGCTCTGGGCGGGCTCTGAGGGAGCCTGGGGCACTGGCACCCTCCTGCTCGCGGCCCCTCCATCCTGCCTCACCGTTCAGGCACCAGGGCTCTCTTTCCCCCGCTCAGAAATAGCTTGGAACTATTCAGGATTTTCTCAGTTTCAGCCTCCAGCAAAGCGTCACCTCTTCCAGATCCAACAGACTTGCTCACTGTCTTTATCTGCCCACAGCTGTGGAAAGCTAGGCTTCTCTGAAGCTAGCTGATAATAGTTCAAAAATGCCACTGGGATCCAAGTTCCCAGAATGGGAATCATAACAATTTTCAGTCTTGGACCCAATACACAGAATATTTCTGCCTTTCAGAAGACAAACCACAATGAGAAAGCATTGCCAAGGCACTTTATCAAAACTTTGACCAATATTTTCTCTGAATTAAGAGGTATGTATCATAATTATCTCTTAATAATAAAAGAGTTAGGTAAGAAACAGCTATACAAACCACAGTCATTTCCAAGGAACTCTGGAAGTAGAGGAGACCTCCTGGATCAAGACCCAGTCATCCACTATTGCTGGCAATCATATCATATCCAAAATATTTCTTAACAATTTGTATGTAAGTAAATATTTTAACCCCGCTGATGTATGGACACTAAACTTTCAGAGTTTAGGTATTTTCTCAGCTTTTTTTTTTTTTTTTTCTCAGCAGGGCATAAACATATTGAAGGGCAAGAAAAATTATTGCTCTGTGTCGACTAGGAGTTTTTATCTCTAAAGTAACTTATTATTCTTTATTTTTCAAGATAGTAAGGGCTTGAAAAGTTTTAGACAAGGACACAAAGATGCCATGTAGCCAAATCTAATGACTGACTCAGAAAAACATCAGTCTGACACCCAAATTAACAGGGGTCAGAGCTGCACCACTGACAGCTCATGGAAGCAAAGCCATCACTTTATATATTCCATGACCAGAGGGGCAAGTCAATAACTTTTTGCCATCAGAATGAGAAGTTCTGGGTACATCATAAAAATAAAGTCACCTAAGATTGACACCTGGAGTAAAATTTAGATAAAAATATTCTCAGAAAGTTTCATGAAGACAGTACTTACTGTTATGAAGTACAGCTGAATCGCGTTACATGTTTTATGTATTTATGCATGAACCTAAATATTTTAGATATACAAAACCAAAACGTTGTTAAAAACATCAGTGAATGAATTACCTCTTTATCCACGGCCTCAGAATTGGCGTAAGTATAAGCAGAAGGGATCCCATTAAGCTTTCTAAGTCTTTCCTGTAAGTGTTCTTTTTCATCCAGTGCAAGCATTACGCTTTCTACCTTATTGGAAATCATTTTTTGGATATCACTGTAAGAAATATAAAATGATTATTTTTGCAATTGACATATTTTAACATACATTTCTCAAATTTAAAACATGATTTTGATTCTAAAAGATGCAGATTCATTCCTTTTTAAATTCCAGGTTCAAACATGAAAGCATATATGTTAATGTAAATTTGTTTATAATGCTACCCACTTCCAGAAAATAACGCCAGTTGAAATAGAGAAGATTTACAGGTTGTCTTTATCTTCCATCATTTTTGTGTATCATTATAAAAGTACCTTAAATTTTACAAATTAATACGGTAAAAATAATTCTATAGTAGAAGAACTCAACATGAAATAGAAATAAGATTTACTGTCAATGACAACGTTAACATGGACTATAACGATTTGAAGAAGAGAAGAAAGGGAGAACTATTCAGAGACAGATTCAAGACGATACTTCAATGTCTAAATATGTGTCTAAGTTGCAACTGGATTTTCCAAAGTTATCAAGTATTAGTACTGAAGTGAGCAAAGTTCATTCTTTTGTGATATTATGAGCAAAGAATGAAATGCTGTCATCATTAGGAGTGCAATATGTGATCATTAGTGTTCCTGACAATCCTTGTAGACCCAATAATCACAAACCCAAGAACATTCAAGGTTAGTGGGGAAACAAATCTAAGCAAATGGTACAAGAGCAAGGCAAAAGATATTTTCAAAGGGCATCTCATCAGGCACAAGGGAACCCACTCCTTAGAGCTCTGCCACTGTAACCAGCCATGGAGAAGCTAAGCTAAGAAAATGTTCTCCCACAGTGGCTGCCCCAGGACAGGCTTAGACCCCATACAGGTTTCAAGTCACAGCACAAAAAAAGTCTGAAGAAAAAGAGGTTCTGGTATAATGACACATATCTCTATTCTAGGCTACTGCAGAGTGGCTCTCCCTCATACTCATTTCTCTGACACTCATGCTTTAGCGTCACCATCTTCCAGGAAGTCAGTGACATCAGGGTGTCTGTGCTGCTGGGCTGTGCGCAAGAGGCTGCTCACTGACACGTGCCAGAGAGCTGCTCCTGCTGCGCGGCCAGCTGGAGCACGCATGGCACGTGGGGCTACTGCACCTACAGCTGCACGCTCGCAGGCACATTCCCCAGGAGCATCTTAGCACCAAATTAGGCTCTGTGATAATATGCAAGTTTTTTAAGAGTGTATTGTTGTAATACTTACGAAATGTGGTAGCTCTTTAGCCTCTTATTCACTTTTCTTAGTTTCTCTCTTAAATTTTCTTTTTCTTTCTCAGTATTAGGGTCTTGTTCATTTTTTTGTTTTTGCTTCAAATTGGAATATACACTCCAGGCTGCCCCTTCCACAGAATTTATGTTAAAACTTAACATAAATATTACATAATATACATTAGTTAAGTGAATTCCAACAGAACTTCTACTTGTAAACATGCTGTTATGATAATATTCAATCAGCTCTTATACCTAAAAATAATCGTATTCATTAGAAGCACAACCCCTATTCTGTCTCCAAATCACAACCCACGTTCACCTTCATATTGCAATTATTCCAAAATGCCATAGTAAAATGTGAAATGGTTCTGACAGTGAATTATACATAGAAAGCGTACTCAGTTCTACCCTCCCCTAAGCTAAACACTTGGATTTACAAATCAGACTATACACCTTAGGCCATTTCAGTTCTTCTCAGCTGGCCAGCTGAGAATGAATCCTTGCTTTCTTCGTCATCTATGTAGCTGTTCTTTCTCATATATATATTTTTCTTTTCTTCCAATACTGGACTGCTTGGGGTTTAACTGTGATGAAAATTTCTCCATCTTCACTCTCAAAGAACACTTATTTTTTTATTCCTGTTACAGCAGTCAACAGGAGCAAAAAAATGAAAGACGATCCTCAGAAAGACCAAATACAGATACTAATTACAGGGGATAATTTCTCTTTAAATTAAGCTGTTATGGATAAAAGAGCTCAAAAAGAATCATTTCCATTTACTTTTCTATCACTTTGAAACTCTAAGCAAGCGATCTAAGTTCCTTCCATCTTTTAGTCGTAAGAATCACAAACCCAGTGCCAGTCTGCTCCTCTCTCTGGTGGCTCTACCCCGTGAGAAAAAGCAAACTCTAAGCACTGTTATTTTTCTTTTATTTCTACCACCAATTGTTGCAATAAATAATTTGGCTTTTACACCTCTGATACCAGATCTCTCAGAAATCTCTATTAATTCTGTGCTAATACTAGAGATTAGACTGCTTTGCAACTTTGGTCCTCAGTAATGGCCTAGGGAGAAAATGTTTGCCACCATCAACAAAGCATTAAGTATCAACCTCCAACTCCAAGTCAGTACGTACTTTTGATGTCTACGCAACCCCTTTATGTCTATCAGAATTCCTCAGAATTTGGACATTTAGCTAGAAAAGAGTTTTTAAGTTCTGACTTTGTCCAATTAGAAGGTCTACGAAAGCTGTCACAGTTGAACGTGCACCTTAAAAGAACTTCAGATAATGGATTCCCATACCCCACCTGCACAGCCAGTATCCCCAGGTTGTACCTCCATGTTCACTGGCCCAGCACATATCCTATCATGATTCATTAATCAATTGTGCCTACTAGAGAAGAATCACACTCTGCACACAATCCTAAGAGCCATTATCCACCAGAAATTTCTAAGGACCTGCAATTCTAGGGTAAGTAAGGGGAAAGCATTTCAGCTTTCTAAAGGAGAAGCAGCTCAGAACTTCCAATAATAGCCCTCAAATGATGTTGCATTTCACAGAGTAGCCCTCTTATGTGAAGGAATTACAAATATCAAAGTGTGGTTTGGAAAACTATCGGATGCAGCCTAACAATCAGCTGTAGGAATAATAATTACAATCGGATTGTCATTCAAAGGTAGAAAACAGATGCAACTTACCAGCAATTAGAGTCCTTTGAGATGTGTCATTTATATAAATACTTGCTTTTTTTTTCTTCCTTTCTAGAGACCTCTTAGAAAATCCATTTCACCAGCATGAGACATGTGAGAACTGAAATGGCAGTCGCATGCTCCCCTAACTATGAAGGTGACCAGTATAAAGAAGAGCAAGGCCCCTGACACTGACATGAGCAAACCTTCCATTTTAAGAGATTGTTCCTGTGCCTTATTACAATGGGACTATGCATGCAGACTCCTTACTTCACAGATTTTTAAAACAAAGCTAGCATTTACTATATAAATGCTGCCAAGCTATGTCAATTGTCACCTCTAATACTCAGTTTTCTGAGTCTAGGAAATGCAGATATAATATATGGAATGTAATACTTACATAAAAAATATAGCAGGCAATTTATCCATCTCATGTAACTTGTCAACAAAGCAGGCAAAATTGGCCCACTTTTTCTCTTTTGAGCAATCCACGGGTCTGGGCTTAAGATGCTCTAGTAGCTCATGAACCTGACCAAAGCATTAATATTGAATAAATTTGAGTGACAGAAACTTCTGCTTGGAGGCTAATGAAGATGAGATCTTCAGGTTTCTGCATCTGCTTCTAACTGCAGTAACCACGGATAGTTTACAGACTAAATGTGTGCATAACATAAAATGAGTTCTGTAAAAACTCAAAACACAAACTGTTGTAACTGTTCTTGGCTGTCAAGACTGTACAGTTGACAAAGCATTGTTAATACACAAATTATGTCTTACATTAAAGTATCACATTCTAACAAAACAAATAAACAAAAAAAGAACCCACCTAGTTTCCTAAATTTCATTACTGTTTTCTTGTTGTTGATCCACTGCTTCTTCACACTTCTTTTTATGATATATGAACAGTTCACCTCTAATTAAGGACTTGATTTTCTAATTAAGGACTTGATTTATACAGAAACATACTTACTATCTATGGTTACAGAGAAGGATTCAAACAGGCAGTAAAAAATAAAGCTGACTAAAGTTTTAACTGTACTGAAGGGAATCAGGAATTGAAACTGTACTGTACTATGAAAAGTCCAATTCCCAAAGAAGCTTGTGAAACATCACCTTGAAAATGCTTATGGAAATGCCACAGTATTAGCATTTATTTTTCATCAATTGCAACTTATAGAAAAAAACCCACTTTTTTAAGCATTACTATATATAATCATTACATAATCATTACACTAAAGCCATATATAAACTTTGAGAAAGCTCTCCTGTAACAACTGTTACCTTTTTTTGTTGTCCAACTGCAATCCATTCTGTTAGTTCTTTCTTCAGTTCTTGTTCATACTTTCTCACATCCATCTTTTTTATTACCACTTTATTCTTGAAAAGGACAAACTCCTCAGGATCTAGCTCCTTGAAAATACCAGTAACAAAAAACGTAATACTTTGTTTTCTATTTCTGTTGATATATTCCATACACAACCATTTATACACACCTGTGCCCTTGGCCACTCCTGCCAGATTTTTACCATTGTGTCATACAGCTGGATGCTCTCCCGTGGTGACAGCGAAAGGTCTGAAGGAATACCATAGCTCGCAATCTGCAAGGAGGTTAAACAAAATATAAATAAAGGAACTATTTTAAGGGAAATCTTGTTGCTTATTGCAACAGCTGATGAACGTGTCTGACACCAGTATTATGCTTACATGATTGACTGTTAATGCAGCACATGGGTGATAATGTTCAATAAGAAAATCAGTGTCCTTTACCGAACACACATACTTTTCCAAATCGTTGTATCTTTCTCCATACAGAACTGTGGATAGACAAAAATGCCACCATGATACACCCGATTGCTTTATAAAACAAGTATGTAATCCTGAAGAGATTTGTACTTACTTAAAAAAAATATATATGCTTAAGTTCATGCAGTCTTTTCAGAAAAGAGGTTAAAGTTTCCACACCAAGTATTTTTTTTAGTTTAAAAATATTGTGATACACACCTAGTCTAACACGATATGACTTTTTCTCTTCTTGTACTTTTGATTTCACTTTACATTTTCTTGCAAAATTCTCTTTAGAGGATGTAGAGCTTTCTTCTATTGTATTCTCAGCATGCTGCCAATACCTTTTCACAGTTCGTAACCACCTACAGTATAAGATTAATAAAAGAGAAGCTAACACTTAGAAAACATTTTAATAAAATTGCTACAGCTAAAGTAGATTACTACCGAAATCTGCTTGATTTCTACCTCCAGTCTCTGCCCACCATATTTAGCGTATTTTTTTCCAACATATCTCAGGTTGCAAGGCGTAAGCATGAAAACGTTTGCATCATACAAACATATAGTGCAGGGGTCTTCCTCGATCAATGATGAGCCACTACACCTATCAGGCTTTGACAGTTCAAGGAGGTGTATGGGCCTTCTTCTTTCCTACTAACTTAAACGGCCAGAAGGAACTTTCTGCTCTCATTACAGAAAGTTAAGAGTTACAGTATTATTTGGGGTTAACTGGGAAGGTAAGCGTAGCCTAAAATGTATAGCAATGCAACTCTATCTCTTGTCTCCAAACAGTAGTTAACCTCTGTGTTCAAAAAAGTTCAGGTACAATTTCAATATGCCCTTTTGAGCAAGAAAACTCCAGACATACTCAGTTAGGTGCTCTGGGTTACCGATAGTAGCAGACAGTGCCAAAAATGGACACCGAATTGTTACCAGAAGATGCTCCCAAATCTCTGCTCCAATTTCACCACCAAGGCAATGAACCTGTATGAAGACAATTGGTGAAAAGCAGAAGTCTTCCTTGTCAAAATGCACCCATAACAGAAAACGGTTTGTGTTTTGCAATACATTTTTGCAACATCATTACTGAATAATTCTTATGTTGTAGCAAACAACCATGAGACCCAAATCAAATGCCCAGTAAATGTCTCTCTAGACTTCATTGGACAGTGAATTAGTCTAAATTTTGAAACTGCATTTTTTATTTTTACTCCAGATACTCACTGGCAGCATTAGCAATTAATTTAATTCACAAGAAATAAGAGTGCAGTCTGAACATTAAATACAGCAGAATTAATCACTGACTTTTTATCCTGGCAAAATTAAACTTATCACGTCAAATATTTATTATATAGCTCTGGAATGTTCCATTTGTACCACTGACACTATGGTGGATACCTTTAGTTTTTCAATTGACTGTCTTGAGAAATAAGGCAAGTTCCTGGTAGCTTTGATTAGAAATCTAATAGTCCTCAGAAGGACATACAGTTCAAATTCTTGTACTAGAATACATAACCAGTATTAGCTACCATGAACAAGTAAAACATATTTATGTCTGAGAAGCCAGAAGTTTGAAATAATATTTCTGGAAATTTTGTTTTACCAGCAATAACATACATAATGAAAAATGAATTTTTGGCATTTTTCCTCAAGATTTTTCTTATATTTGTTAAATTGCTTAGCATAAAAGGCATCTACCTCATCAAATATAACATATCGTATCCGCTTGGTCCATTTCTGGCAGCGAGGCGACAGCATCAAGATTTCTAAACACTGAGGCACAGTGACTAGTATCTAAGAAAGATTTGTAAACATTATTTTCAAGTAAACTTACAAATAAATATAGGAAGATTGCGTTCTTTTATTAAAATATATCTGATTTCAAGATAAGCAAGAATGACTAACCTGTGTAGAATCACTTTCCAACCAAGTTTATAATTGCAACAAAGTGCAAGAGCAGCTGTTAGGAGCCAAAATGTACCCCACAGTTGATGTTTTCTCACTTTAGCCGTTAATAGAGGATTGTGTCTAGGGTATTGTTACTATATTTATTTTATCAGTTTTCTTTTTAAATACTTCTATTTAAGAATAAAAGAATGCTCTCTTGAAAGAAAGCAACTTGTAAAAGGGAAAAAAACATGAACTTCAGTGCCGAGATAATAACAAATGTTCATTTTCATTGTACCTTTCACTAACAAGCTTTCAAAAGGTTAATGGCTACAGAAAAAAAAAACCACACTGTATCTATAATATATAATAAGTTTACTCCTCTTCATTCCAAGGTTTTATACTGCTATCAACTAAGTCTCTCAAAGCTTTCCATAGCAACAGCAGTAGCAAATTACCACCTTGGTTAAAATTAAGACCTTACCTTGGCTTTCAGTTCAAATCAGCATTACGTTTCAATCTTTGTCCAGCTCTGAGCCAAATCTACCTAATTTGTTTCCAAGATTTTCAGAGTCTGAACTCTTAACATTTCACCAGAATTTATAAGTGATTTTCACCCACACTAGCTAGCGAAAACAGATTGAAGGGGATCATATAGAAAATGCATCAGGCAGGGTTATTTAATGAGAGGCTAATGCCAGTAAGGCCTATAAGGACTATATGTCCCACAATCAGGATAAGAGAAGGAAAAGAGCATCTCCTTCATTTGTCTGAGTTGGCAATGGATATATACTGGCCCAAAGGATTTTAATTAATTTAACTAGAGCATTTTAAGTAATTTAACTAGAGCAATTCATCAGTGCAACACCGCCAAAATGAGTAACATTTTTAGAAGCTACATGATATACAAAAGGGTGATGTTATTATATATTAAAACATCCATACATATATACCTGACAATTCATGATATCATGGCGATAATCCCGCGTGAAGACTCCACACACCACCAATCCATCAGGAAGTTTCTTGGTAAATCGGCTATATACAATTCCCACCACTTGGTTTACAAGAGCCTTAAGTCAAACAGGTCATTAATAAAACTGGGAGTGTATATCCAAACTTATATAACATTCTGATACATAGAAAAGTTTTCAGTATTGGTACTGATATTAATTTACAAGCCTAGACTGTCAAGAATTTCAACACTGAAAATTATACTCAAATTATTATTGACTTTTTCAATTATACTCAAAATGCTTTCCAAGAAATTCAGTGTTGTGTGAAGTGGTGGATTATATAGTATTAATTCTGTATTTTACTTATTTTTAGAACAGCTGAAAAAAAAAAAAAAAAATTCTACTGCATCTACAAGCATTTTCATGATCTCCAAGTCCTAGGGCTACAAGTGTAAATACCTCAGTTGTGAACCCAGGTTCTGATATTCAAATTAAAACACCAATTTGATAGCAACTTGAGTATATCCATACAAATTTTGATTTTATTTATATAAACCAATCCACAGAGAGTATTACTGCATAACAGCAAATGTAATTGTATATTCATTCTCAGGCTTCAACTGTTATCCAAAGCCTGTCCTGAGGTTAAAGTAAATTTTGGAGGGAATCAAAACATCATGCTTTAGATCTTAAGTCAATTTTTAAATATTAGGACAATACATTGTTAAAAAAACAGTCTCACAACTGTCTAGAGTTTCTTAAACTTTCTCTTCCATCATCTGATGGTAAGCTCCATTGGAAACAGACAGCTTGCCCTGCTTGGTCCTTTTCCTGTTCTAATATTACTTTCACCACGCTCTTAGGCTTCTGGTATTTTTACCTTTTACCTAAAATGGTACTTCTTGCACATTTTCACAAATCTTAAAATAGCTATGTAGATATTAACACAGAAAAACTGCTGCATGGGCTTGAATTCAAAAGATATACCTACAGAATATGTAGCAAGATGCAGCCTTACCTTTGTAGGAGCAACATACACAACTACTCCTTCATTGCTCGTTTTTAGAACTTTTTCCATGCAATAGTATGAAGCATATGTTTTTCCCGATGAAGTGGGAGCAACAATCACTGCAGACTCATTATTATCTACTGCATCAAGAAGCTCTCGCTAAGAGAGAAAAGGAGTTACTTATGCCTAAAGTGTCCTATTAAGAAGGTCTCGCCGATTGAAAACATCTCTTATTTTTGCAATTGAGACTACAGAAGGTCATAACAACTTAAGCACATACACTACTGTATTCTTTTCTCTTGCTGTAGAAAACATGACACTGCAAATTATAAATTACCCATTGCAGTGATTTGGTCCAAGATATTTATACCAGAACTCTCACTCCAAAAGCGGATATTTAAAAAACAGTTAAAGTGTATTAGAAAAAAAAAAATCCAATGTACAATGTAGTATTTTTTCTTGCATTATGAAAGTTACATCAACACTGTCCAAACTTCTCTTCTGCTCTTAGTATACACTGTTTATTATTTTGTCTTCCTCCCTATTCCTCTCTTCTAATTTGTCTCATCTTAAATATGTCTGTAAAAGAATGGGGCAAAGGATACAGAAGAGGAAAGAGAAATATCACTAACATATTCTATGATACTAACATATCATTTCTCAACTCATGTTACTGGTTACTCCTTCAAGTCGAAAGAGCAGAGAATGGAGGAAAAAAAAAAAAAAAAAAAACACACACAACAGCAACAACAACAAAACCCACAGATTATCCAAAGGGGCACTACCACCATCAAATATGGTAATGAATAGTGAAATCTCATGGACTTGGCATTTTGGTTGAATTCCTAGGGCCAAGGT
Source organism: Microcambeva ribeirae (assembly GCA_035222435.1). NCBI lineage: Eukaryota > Metazoa > Chordata > Actinopteri > Siluriformes > Trichomycteridae > Microcambeva > Microcambeva ribeirae. Next base: position 34,002 of record JAYECN010807650.1, read on the forward strand.
CTCAGTGGAGAAAAACTGTGTAGAAAGGAATGTGGAATACAGTCCAAAACAATCTACTGAATTTGCTAAACTTAGAACACAAGAAGTGCAAAAATGCCTATTTTTAAGTGGTGGGGGAACAGAAATCATATCTGATGTTATACACAAATCATTTGTGTTTAATCACCTGCCATGTGTCTGGTATGAAATGCTGCACTCTGGGATCTGGATCATTTCTCTCTTCTCTGAGCAGGTAATAGTCCATATATTGTAGCTGAAAACGAGCTGGTCCCACTCCAGTAGCATAGATGTTTATATGTCGATCACCACTTTCTCTTATCTATAAGGTCAAATTAAATTCAAATTGTTTTGAAAACTAGGAAGTTACTCAAAAAAATTGCAGAGATTTTGCTCCTTAGAACACTGTGCGAGCTTTGAAAAAGATATAAAAATGCATTTTTAGATTATTTCCTCCAGAAATTCACACCCCATAGTCTTGTGCAATGAACCACCATTGCAAAATGAAACTCCATATAAAAGATCAAGTGCTGAGTGTGAGCCCACGTTTTTATAAAGTATGATATTTTCAAGCAATGCCTACATACCCTAAGACAGACCAAATGTAAAACTCCCCGTCATGTCCAGTTACGCCACCCAATCCTGAAAGCTATAGTGAAGTTTTTACATTGTAAAACTTACACCAAAAGATCACAGAATCACAGAAAAATTTAGATTAGCGGAGTCCTATGGAAGTCTACTAGTCCAGCTACCTATATCTGAGTTAGACGCTTTGAACTTGCCAATATCTGCCCTCTATCACCACAGTTCTTCCCTACAGCAGACCTTCTGAGATCTGGGAAACTTACAACTCTGCTTCCTGAAATGTAATATATTTTATTGAGGGCACAAAGCATGCTTATAAAAACTATGTAGTCAAGAGTAAAGAGCCATCACACACCAGTGGAATTCACTCATACAAAAAAAAAGGAGAAAAATAACTTACACTCTCCAGCAGAAGAAAATTTCTTACAAAACAATCACTTCCTCTCTTCACTTCTTACTCTTGATCCTCAAAGAAGGACCATAAATGATCTTCCAAAAGTTTCTAACTCTACTGAACATGAAAATGAGATACTCCAGTGATACTGGGTTGATGGTTCACTGTAATCCTCTTTCCTTCTGCTAATGAAATCATATTCTGCAGCCTGTGAGTTATCTCCTCTCCCACTTGAGAGGAGAGGCACCCCCTCTCCCCACTAATATCCCATTTACACACAAAGGTGCTGAACTGCTCTTACCATTAAACCACTCAGTGAAAGGGCTGCTAATATGCAGAAAAGCATAAGGCAAGTCCTTAAAAAGTGTTGACAGTACCTGTGCATTTCAGTTTCTAACTTCAGAGTACAATTGAGTATTTGAAACCATTTCCCTCAGAAGTGATCAGTAATAATCATACCCACAAAGAGAATAGCTTTCATTCATCTCAAGAGTCTCAAAAGATTTCCTTTTCTAAATTAGCACATTAGGGACTGTTAAAAAGCAGCTCCTCGTAGATTAGCTTTTTAACATGAAGAGCTCAGCTGACTGTGATGAGTGGAACAACAGGCAGTTCTCGGACATGGGCAAGGACTCAGACAAATGTAACTAACAGCAAACCACTTGATTCTCGTTTCAAACGTTGTCTTTGTAGCAAGTTCTAGTTACTCTAGCAGAAGTTTTTTTTTTTTTTTTTTTTTTGTACTAGATAGCTACTATATCATAAGAATTTTGATTTTCAGAGCAAGAATAGACAGCTCCAAATCTTATGGCGCAATACAAAATAAAATAAGCTTAGTATAGATCTTAAACACACCATTCAATGCTTAATCAAACATCGCTGATACGCCATTTCAGTAGAATAACTATATTCTACAAAGCTACCTGTCCAGACAGAGAGCATGCCAAATTCTCAAATCCAAGACGTCTTAGACATCTGATCAGCTTTTCTAAGTGTGATTTCTCCAAGAGATCCTGGTATTTTTCAAGGAGGATATGAATTCTCCTCATCACTTGGACAGCGATGCTTAAATCTTTAGGACTGTTACCTTAAAAAAAAAAAAAAAAAAAAAAAAAAAAAAAAAAAAAAGTTATTTGAGAGTTGACAGCATCACTGAAGAATATCATGTGTTTTGTTTTTTCAAGAGACTTTATCCATCTGAAAACATTTATGACAAATTTAAAAAGCACTTTATTTAAAGACAACCACAGGAAGACTACTCACACTCATGTGACCTATACAAGAGTGCTTGTAAAGATCAAACACTCAAATATTCTGCTCTTGCAAGCAAAGCTACCGAAAAGAAGTCAAGCTGCTGATGGCTACTTGAAAACCCGTCCCGGCAAGTTGCAGGCTACAAGTTGCAGCTCCAGTTTGATGTTCCTGACTTAGGGTAAGGAATAAACAAACTAATTCTAGTGGAATTGCACATCTCTAATCATGGTTTCATGGCTTGCTATGCAAGTCATCACTCTTCATACTAACCATCTCTGCAAACTAAATACTGTGACATGGATGTACGTTAGTGTGTATGATACACTTTCACTGAAGACATATAAATGATTTGCCTATGCAAAAGATGGACATGGCAAAACAGCAAAAATATCTACAACCTAGTTTGAGTGGATAGTTTGCATCTGAGTCAGAGAATCCTGAAATTGCAAATTGGGGATCAAAGTCTGTCAACAATTAAAAGCACCTTCAGTACTCCCAAAGCAGGTGGTCTTTATTTTAGCTCAGAACGTGCAAAATCATTTTCTTGGTTCAAGAGGAAAGCTGATCAGGGGGTAAGGTGGATACTGATGTGAATTTGGCCATCATACCTCGCTTTCTGCAGTGTTCCTTCCACACTCCCGAACAGGCTGACAGCCCTGCTATTTCTGTTCTCAACTTCACAGATTTGATGTGAAGGGTCTTGAGAAACTTCTCTAATTTATCTATTCCAAAAGTCAGATTCCGCTTTATTTCTTTCTCAATCGACATTCTCAAGGCTTCCCATTGCTCTTGCTCTTTCTTTTCTTTTATAACATTTAGTCGCTTCATGTTTTCTTCTGCAATTATTTCTGCTTTACTTTTCTATCCAAAAAATTAAAATATTCAGACATAACAAGCATCATGCAAGCATCATATTAAAAACCCCTCACTGTAAGTAATTTACATGTAATCACTGTAAGTACATTCCAGTTTTCAGTTCATCTGTGTGTTATGTTTTGGAAATTGTTTAAGATATCTCTGGATTCTGAGGGAGATAAAATTTCTGGGTGATAGTATATTTTGTTCAACAAGGTTATCCAAAACTCATTATAAATGTCAGTAAAAAGCATCTCCTCAAATAACATAAAAGTGCACAAAGATGAAGAAATAAAATAGCAGATGCCTGAAAGTTAAATATTAAGCTTTTATTTTATCCATAGGTAATAGAAATTCTAACCATATTGAGATTTTCTCAATTCATTAACGACAGTTAAGAATTCATTCTTACCTGAGGTTAAGAAATTGGTCTAAACAGACTTTTGGTGGTTAAAGAGGCCATAACGTAAATCAGTACTAAAATAAAAATAGTACTCTCTATTTTGAAACATTACTCAAATTATTTTTGTTTCATATTGTTCATAAGTATGCCTGTTACAAATCCTGTGAAGCCACGAAGTATTCACATACTATTCTAGCTAGAATTAATTGTAGTGTTTTGAAGGACTTTTCCTTCACAAACACTTCTGACGTTTCTAAATAATACAGGAAAATAAATGAATGGTGAACTTTGCAGTATTGTCCAGGACTTTGTAAAGATCAAATAAAATTGCTTAAATCCTGTCTCAGTCACTTCAGGAACTTCTTGTTCACTAGCTAGCGATAGGTTGGCCCAAACCTATCAGCCTTTACAGACTTTATATTTATTACATTTTTAATTAACTTGTGCTTATTAAAATACTATCACTCAATAATACAACTAGCAATAAAAAATATTTTTGCAAATTAAGCAATTAAACTTGAGGTATAAAGACAACTTAAATTTATTCAACGGAGAAGTACTAATGCATTAAAAGCAAGACACTTCATGGAAATTATGTAGTAGAAACTCTTTCCTAGATAGAGAAAGCAGATTTGAATTGAACAGCTTGAACAGACTCACACGTGTCTTCTTTGTCTTTTTGTCAGTGGCATTAGCATTCGCGGGCACAGCCCCTTGGTATACAATAGTCTTTGAAGCGCTGTTTTCTAAAGTGCTTCCATAAAAACGATAGAAAGTCTGTAGCTTTTGCATTTGTCTTCTTTCATGAGGATCTTTGGATTTTGCTGCAAACAAATATGTTTGATGGAAAAAATACATGGATAAATTCCACTATGTAAGGGCTAAGCTTCCCTTAAGTTCCTCATCAATGTAAAAGGCAAAATCCATATTTTTAAAGAGACTGGCTACTAACATTCACCAAACTTCAACAATACTTGTTTATCTGGGATATGGGCTCAAATTCAAACTACCCTAAGCACACATCAAAAGCACTGCAAAACTTAACAAGCAGGACCCCTAGAAAGAAACTGTAAGCATTTGAGCAAATCAGCTGCATTTCCTACACAGTCCATAAAACTAGGCAGTTGTTCTCAAAAAGCAATTCAGATTATCAGAGAACTTTGCCTCAAAAACACAGACTGTCATCAGGACACAAAAAATACTACTACTGAAAAAAAACACATAATGCTAGCCAATGGATGATCCTGAGCACACAAATACTTATGTACTCAACCCTAGGTATTTCGCTCCGCCCAGAGAACCAAAATGCTGAGTCAGTTCCTTAGTGTGAATATCCCTCTCAGAAGAGCTCACTCTTTCTGATTTAAACAGGAAAGACTGAGGGAATGGTACACATCAACAGAATACCCAAGTGTGGCAAATACAGGCCACCCTCTTCAGCTGGGCAAGATATAAAATTTCAACTCTAACATTATGGAAAAATGCTCTAGCTACTTCTCTGTAGATTAAGTTGACAGTGACTGCTCTGCAAATTTGCTTTTGAAATCACAGTGTAAGGAGAAATGCAAAGAACTGCAGTCAGAAAAATGACCAGAAGTAATCCTGGCTTCGCAGGTCAAATGATGCAAATGCCTACTCAGGAAACATTTCTAGACACTGGATGAAAACCATGAGCAGCACCGAAGTAGCAATAAGTAATCCATGACTTCCTCTTACCTGGTAGGTTCTTCTCAGCTTAATCGACTGTATGATGCAGTAGACAACAGTAATACCTTTGAGTAAAAGCTTTTTGTACATCCTGGTATGCAAAGAACTATACACTTCATTTAATGTAAATGTGCAAGTCTAAGCTCAAAACTAAGCCTGTGGTTTGTTTTCCTTAGTGTCTCAGATGGGTAAAAACATCCAGGAAACTATGGTTCTTTTGATACAACCAATTGCTACTTCCTTCTTTTACTTTGTATTTTAACGCTGTTCTTAAAGGACAGGATTGGCTATGCATCCCCTGTGTGAACATCTGAGTAGATTACACATATATATGGATTAGTTTAATAAGAAATTAGCCAACCTATATATGTAAATATTAAATTGCACATACACATAGTTTGTTTACACTCAGATATAAAAGGTCTGTGAAGCCTCTTGCAAGCACAAGGGAGTATATGAACATCTGACTAGAAAGACTCATTGTGTCATACTTGCCAGAGCTATTCAAGATAATACACAATGTCTGCACAAAACGCATACATTCATCCATTTCAGTATTAATGAACCATTGTAAATGTTCTAGCTTGAAAAGTATTTATGCGGATGTGAATATTTCCTGAAATGACAAGTCATCCTCCAAAATTGTGATTACCCTGACAATATGGCTCTAGCCAACATAGGTATGTGCACTTCGACAGTTCTTACCATCAGCACTGCACTGAGCTCTCTCATAGTCCTCAGTCAGAGGTTTGCCAGAATGCCAGTGACGAAGTTCATCAAATTCTTTGTATGTTATTAGGGAAGTAACTGCAGGATCATTGCTGAAAAATACAAACATTAATCAGACTAGAAATTCTAAGGGTTTTCTGACATCTCTAATAATACTCATTCTAGAAAATGGGCATTATCAAAATAATAATGAAGCCAAAAGCCAACACACGATTTAATTCCTCTCTAAATATAGTATGTCAAGATATTTTCAGTTTTTCAGAAAGAATTACTAACAGTAAAAGTAAAATCCCACTTTTTAAGGTATCTTTATTCAGCTTACATAACTAACAAAAAGAAATCCTTTAAAAGATGCCTAACTTTTCACCCAGTGGCTAAAAAAAATACTCATTGTGCAGCAGTGAACCCACCTCCACGAGTAGTAGAGCACAGCAAATGTTCCTAATTTTTTTTCAGTATTTTTTTTTTCCTTTGGTACTAAACTAGGTCTTTAAAATGCAAATTGTACACAAGAATAGCAATTCCAGTGTGTAGAATAAGAATAGTCAGATTGTAATGCAACCAAATAACCACATGAGAAAATATGGAGATACTGACTCTTACTTTTGTTCTGAATTTTCTGTTAATACTTACATTAATACATATACATGTGGAATCTTACTGTGCCATATATGTCTACAAATTGAGGATAACATGAATGTAAAAAGCAGCAGAGTAGAAAATAAGCAAATATAATCTTAATTCTTTATTACAGAAATTACATATGTACCTTTCTAGAACAGGTAGACCTTTCAAAACATCTCCTGCATACTCTTCAACAAGATCACACTTCAGTGGGATTAGTCCAATGTCAGGAATTTCTTCTTCACATTCTTTACACCATAAAACAAAAAATCATTAATTTTGCTTAATTACATTTATATATATAAAATAGCATGTCATATTCTGAAATTTCTGTCAAGTGAAATTTTAAATTATAGTTGATCAAGTAAAAGATACTAAGAGCAAGCAGAGGTTTACTAGTCCCACAACATGGGCTCTACAGTAGATTTTGAATGTCTCCCACAAGGCCTGCTCAGACTTATTTTAGCATCAGTTACCGGCTTTGCCGGTGAGGTCAAAGGAAGCGGGAGAGGAGCCACAAAGTCCAGATTAGATTTGTCAATCAGGATAAAATCGTATTACTACTCCCAAAGTTTTACTGATAAGAAAGAAGATAATTCCACTAACTCTCTATTCTGTGGAATTGTTAGTACCTCTAAAAAATCGCTCTTTCTGTTCAAGAAATAGCTGTGAGGTATTTCGTACTGGGAAAGCACCTCCAAAATCATTTTTCACAGCCAATTTGGTTATAGTATCCCACAAAAAACGGTATTCTTTCTCTATTTCTTTTCCCAGCTCTTTTTGAAACTTTAGTCCTGCATAGAGGAAAAGAAAAAAGAAAATCATGAGCTCTACTATCAAAGTTTCCCTGGATAAAACTTAGCTATTCTGCAGAATAGCATCAGTCAAACCTATTGCAAGGTCCTTGGACATTAAAAACAACTATAACAGTATGTCACACATTCAGTTTTTAATAGGTCATAATATACCTAATTAGGTGTGCTGAGAAAACATAATTTGCAAAGAACATCAGATTTAGACTGCCTATGGAAATACACAAGTTCTCCATGAAAAAAGCATGTCTCACTTTCCTCTTCTGTAAGACAAATCAGAAATTTATGTTCAGAACCTAATAAGACAATTATGCAGCTTTCAATATTTGTTTAATTTCCCTTAAAAAAATCCTCCAAATTTGCTTCACTGAGGTACATACAGATGTTGTCACCTGATTCATAAAGAGAAACTTCTATTTGACTTTGAGACAGACTGCCTTTGCTCAGAGCAGAGGATGGCAGGTAAAAAGAATTACCTTGAAAAAGTGTTTATTCATATCCTGTTGCTCTGTCAGCTTCTGTAATGTTTCTCCAACTCATGCATTTACAAGCAAGTAAAAGATTTTGAATCAGTCTTACTTGGAACCAAAAAAATATATAATGTCACAGTGACATTACAGACAAAGTCTAGTCCCCATTCTGACCGTGCTCCACTAAGACAAAATGAAATGGGTAAGAAGCTAGCTAAAAATAACAAACAAGTTGAGTCTTGCCAGTAACAGTGACACAGAGCTCTTACTACCTATGCTGCGTTACTCTGCTTTTGCAGAACCACAAGTGACTTACAACACAGGAAAGTATCCTGAATAAATACTGCTGAGACACACTTCAATTAGTGATTTTCTGTACTCACCTCTGAGCAAAAGGTTTCCCTGTTATTCCACAAAGTTGATCCATTTTTATACCTGGTAATCAGGAAATTATGCTAACATACACTTGTACAAACATTTTTATTTTCATCTTGCATCTTAATGAAGTTAGAAATACAAAAGTACAAATACCTTCACAGTCTTCCATCTCATAGTAAAGTGCAAGGTTTCTGAGTAGTGAGTCATTACTTAAGTCAGGCAGATAAGTTAAATCCAATTTCCAGTCGTTCATATCACTTAGGCATTTCAGAACAAAATGTGCACAAAACTCATGCTATTAAACCAAAACAACAACAAAAAATTCTTATATAGCACTCTTTCATCTGAGGGGGATCATAGCATCTGAAAAGAAAGCTTAACTACCCCAAATTTTATAGACAAGGAAAACAATACAGCACTATGTGACCTCTTGATGGCATAATTTTAGCTAACAGACTTCATTGCTCTCCTGTACTATATAAATAACTAAATTTAACATAAAGACCTGCCATTAGCATTTCTGCATGGGGTGAGACGAAAAGGTCCACTTAGCCCAGCACTCTGTCACTAAGGTTTGCGAACAGCAGATGCCTAAAGAAGAGGTCAAATATACAGGGATATTCTCCAAAACATTCTCATAGCCCAAGTGACTTGTGGTTTCCTGAACGAAAATGAGACTCTTTCCAGCAGATACATTACATCCTTTGGTCTTATCAGAGGACTAAGCACCATATTAAGACAATGGAAAGGTGAAATGATGATTGCACCAGATGACAGTGGAATTAAGACAGTGCTACACATACCATTTTTATTAGTGGCAAAACTCTCTCAGTCCAGCATGATTTAATGATCCTCATTTGAGCTCTCTGTGAAAGAGGCATATGAATAAGAAAAACGACTGTGAGACACTGCATTCTACAGAGGTCAGCTGCTTCCTCTGGTGACAGTGATTTACTTTCTCCCTGTTGAGAGATGACAAATAAAAAGATAAAATTACATTCTTTATCAAAATAGCTGTGTCCACCTTTACTTCATTTAAGTGATTTTAGCAGGTCGAGGGAGGTGATCCTGCCCCTCTACTCAGCCCTGGGGAGGCCACACCTGGAGTACTGTGTCCAGTTCTG